>VYZV01008204.1:16034-77169 GCA_013401275.1 Pandion haliaetus | reverse complement strand
TAGTGCTTTTCTCCCAAGCCTTAAGCCATTATCAAGGTTTTTCACTGATTGTCAATAAGGTAACATTTCATTAGTGATCATACCAATGATCATATAATAAAACAACTTTATCAATCTAATTTCAGAGAGTTCCTGGATATAACAAAGAGTGTCAGGATAGAGACAGAACCTGGCAACAGGCTGCTGCTTCCAACAGGTTGCCTTAAGCACAATGTTACTCAGATACATTCCCAAGTGCACCTTCTCATGAAATTTTTCATCTGAAGCTGTTGCAGCCACACAACATTAAAGAGCTTGTGTGGTGGTCTGGGCATTTTCCTGGACAGTAGGGGTTTGAATTTCTTGGAAAAGAAGCACAGTTGGGAATCCATCTAATACCATCCTCTAACCATTGAGCTGATCTCTGACAATCTGCTGTTTGAAGTTACGTTTTAAGAGGATGAACCAAAGTTCTGTTCAGTTTGCTGGAGCTGAAATATCTTACTCAGCAAAGATTAAAAATGTGATTTCATAATCATACTCTAGTCAAAAGATCATGTAATCTGAGACTATTTCTTGTGGAGGTCACCAGGCATTTCTGAATGACAAGGCCATCTTTTTGGAAGCACTCTCTCCTCCTCAGTTGAATGAAAATCAAATACCCTGTGTACCTCAAAGGACAAATCAAGCTATAACTACCCTATCCTGACAAATCATGAAAATTGCTCAACAGTGAAAACTGTCTTCATTCATTCTCCATCTCTCATGCATTTCGCTCACACATGCAACAGTCTGGTTTCCTCCAACTGTGATTCCTCCTCTGCTTCCACTCAGAGAAATCCTCAAAAAGGGTCCTCAGGGTTAAATATTAGGGAGGGCAGGGGCAGGGTATCATTTCAGCGAGAAGATTGTGGAGATTAAAATGTAATGTAATAAAAGAAGTCTTTTAGAAATATGCACTTACAGGCATTTAACTACAAGCAGACCATTTCATAGCTTTTATTATACTGAACTCCTGCCAGTAAATGAAAATCGCATGGAACATGCAACTTTCACAAAGAGATTTTTCCCTTACTGCATCTAACTACCAGACACAGCAGTCACCTCCACTGGTGCTCTGCCTTTGACCCCCTTCTGAGATTTAGGCCATTAAATTGCTTCCATATGACAGGGCTTGGAATGCTGAAAATCAATCTAACTTATGATTCTGAAGTTTAGTTTCCGTTCAAGAGTCATATTTCAAAAGTTCGCAGCTGAACGCCTTCCTCTTCTAGCTTCAAGCCAGGATCATTTAAAGGTAATTTAAACACTATGAGAAGATTGTTACATAAGGTCTTTCTCTGCATTCATTTATTTCTCAACATGAAAGAGTTAAGAGAATAAAAATCTTTAGAAGGTATCATGCACTGATATTGAGGCATTAATTGCTCAGAGTATCAGAAAGAACAAAGATTGTCTGCTGTTTATTTGCACAAGTAATTTACTACACAATTCAACAGCTCATTTTAAAGCTTTCCTCTCCCTGACACAGATTATGAGACACATTGATCTAGTTTCGGCAAACTAGTGATATACTGGATGATGGATTTGGACACCATTGGCCAATCTTCACAAATACTTCAGGGTAAAGAAAACCCCCCTTTTTATTTTTGTTTATTCCAGCCCCTCTTGCACTGAAACCTCTTTGCCTAGGAAAAAGATTACATACCAGCATTTAAGTGCTCTTGATACATTTGTTCCCAGTGGCCATGGAAAAGCTGTGTTCATTTCTTAGCCCATTAATTCTATGTGATCGTTTCACTAAAATGAGCCTTACTGTCCATTTTAAAGGTGTTTCCAGTAAGATTAAAAGCATCATAATAAGTGATGTATAAATATTTGGAAATTCTGTTGTTTACTAAACAGAATACAAAGCATTTGCTTTTTTCCCAGGGTCCTTCTTTACACTATGCAGCCTTAATTTATGGCCTGAGGTTTAATATTATACAAACTATCATTTATTTTAGAAGAAATGTGATCATTACTAAGCTATTCCATTGGTTAAAGAAGAACCTCTGCTTTCTTTATCCCAGCTGGTTTGAGGTAATTGCCTTAGGCTGCAGGCAGGAGAATGGAAAGCAGATGAAGCATGTTGAATATTAACCACACAAAGAAACCACACAAAGAAAGGGCTACCGTAGGAGGAGGAGAGAAAGTTTCTCAGCCTAGATAGGCATACTGGAAAAGAAATTGCACATAGCTGCTCACTACTTTGTATCTTCACAGAAAATGAGGAAGAAAGTAATCAGCAGTTCCTGTGGACTGATCTGTGCATATATAAGCTAGCTGGGCTTACAGGCACTTTCTGGTAAGAAAGGAAATGCGACAGCCCGTGAATGACACCAGTCATTAAACCAAATGCTGATATGAGGAAGATTGTTTAAAGGTGAAGCTCTTCTTCATTTTGGTCTGTTTACATTCACATTGGAGGCCAGAGGAAGGAGTCTAATCATGTCAGAGACTCTAATTAAATCTGCAGAAACCTCTTCAGCCACATTTGCCCTATATGTCCCACTCCCCTCTATGTCCCAAATACACTAATGACTTTTGTCTCCTGTACTTTATATAGGATTTATCTTACCCAGCTAAACAAANTAGTATAGGCTTCAAAGCCTAACCCTGAAGGGCCTAACTGAGGAGAGAAGACATCCTGGTATACAAGCAGGGAGTTCACTATCTGCTAGAGAAAAGCCTCTCCTAGACATTTCTGGAGGACTGGCAGTGTCATTGCAACAGCATGTTTCTGGCTGGCAGTCTTAATATTAATAATCACAGCAGGTTTTTTAATTACTATTTTTCCCATGAAAATTCCCTAATGCATTGGCTGATGCTCATTGCCATTTGAGCATCATTTTGCCTGACACCAAGTCAAACTGAAACCATGGTCAGTACTGGTGATCCCTCAGGACAGCATCTAGCACAAAGTGTCCACTGGCAGACCTAAGGAGACATCTTAGGAAATCCTCTTGGTGGAGACAAACCTTTGGAAGGTCTCCAGGGTATTTCCTTGTTCTCTAATAAAGGACACTGCATGCCAGAGATATGTGGTCATGTTCTTTAAACTTGATAATTCTTATGGGTCCAATCCTTCCCCTTCAATCACTAGCTACAGGAGAGATCTTTAATTTGAAATCTTTACTTACTCCTCATTAAAGAACTTGTGTTCAATTATTTTTAAAGAAAAATTATTCCTGGTTTTACATAGCTTCTAGCTGAAAAGTATGATAGCTCATAGAGAAAAACATCATTCTCAGAAATATAAGGCTGGTTTATTTGGATTACTTCCTTTACTATTTTCATGCTTAATTAAATATGAGTTAGGCCAGAATATGAGTAGGAGTGATATACTGACACTTAATTAGCAATCATATATTGTTCTCTCTTTCTTTCCCAAATGAATTCAATCTTAATTCTATTCCTCAGCTACAAAAAGAGAAATTTCCACAGAAGAATGAGGCAGACTTTTTGAAGCTAGGCTAAAAGTAGCAAAGAGTTTAAATATCTAGAGTTTTGTTTGTTTTAATGGATAATTAAAATGGGAAAGTTCAATCACACCTATGTTAAGAAGGAAAAATATGAACGCAACAGTAGTCCTACTGAAGCCCTGTGAAAGCCTGAGTCTGTCCATGGACTTTAACTGTCTTTGGATCAGGCCGTCATTAAGTATTTGCCCATATGTGCTGTCACAGACCCTTGATTTCTGACTTTATCTCTGTTTCAATGACTTCTGTGATGTAACTGGGCTGGGCTCATCTTTCTTGAGGCTTTAGGACACAGGATTTAAGATATCTGTCTAACTCTGGCTATCATCTGGATGCCATGTTAGAAGGAAGAATTTTTAGAAGTTTTGCCACAGAAGAGGCACATATCAAAGTCATATAATCTGGGGATTTTCAGTGATCCTTATGATGCAATATTCTGCCGAAACAGTGAGTAATCTAAGATGAGCTCTGGTCTATCCAGAGCGAATGACAAATCTGTTCATAACAATGGGATCAGAAGTGCGTATCTGGATTCCCCTGGGGAGAGGCTGGTTGGATAATGTTAAACTACTCAATAGCTGATATGTCAGTGAAGTGTTTTCTGCACTCAGGCCTTTTATTGGTATGTTTTCCTTGAGCTTGTTTAAAAACATGATTTAGAAGAGTCTGTGATCAATGCTTCAAAACAAAGTTTACCATCTTCATATAAAAGTTGCATTACCTGAATAATCTCTTTTTATACACTGGGTAATTCTGTCAAAGAACCTAACAGCTTTTTCCTCTTTTCTTGCTGAAGACACATTCCTGACTTCTATTCAGGAAAGGACTAAGGCAAATCTTCTGAGCAATCAGCTGACTTTTTATTAGATTAATGCAGTAGACTGCTTTATGAGCTTTTCAGAGTGCAAAGACCTCATACTTTTGAGAAAATTAATGAAATCACAAGTCTTGTCACCTAGCAGCAATACAAATTTTTATAATTTATAAACATTTATTTCGACTGTTGAGCAACAGCGAATCTGTACTCAGCACATAGCCACTATTAGTAGTATCAGGAAAGTCTGTGATTTATCTGTCACAGGTGGATTTGTCTCTTTGGAGTACAAGTGCTCATTTGCTTGTTTAATAAGTGTCATAAGTGTTAATATTAAATGTTAATATTAAATACTGAAAAGAAAATTTCACTTTCATTTCCAAAGACATCCTCTACCTAATGACATGCCTTTCTGGTGTTATGGTGATCTTCATTTGCTTGTCTCTCTCAGATCACACTAAACTGTAAACTTACCTCTTGGCAGGGCCAAAAAATCTTATGCATCTGTGGAGTATCACATAAATGCTAAAGTGAATTGGATTTATAATACCCGAGATCTGGGTGCCTGAAATTCTTCTTTTGTTAAGTTGCTCTTGCCAAAATATGCAGTTCTCCAGGGGTTTGTCTATATTTGACTGGCATCTACCAGTTGTAGAAGAGCTGTTATGTGGCCTACTTCTTTCTAGTTCACCACAATTATGAGGCTTCTCTTTCTTTCCACAGTGATGTTTTAAAATGTAAAATCTGTTTCTGTTATGCATTTTTGTTCCACGTACCTTTATTACTGTTTGAGATTAACCACTAAAGATTACATGTTTTTCATTTTGCTTTGAGGACACACAATATCTATTTCATCATTCTTTTGCCAGGGGCATTCAAAGTGCCCTAGCAGATGAGTGCATGCATACTTCTGACTCTTGGATAGGAAGAGAGCTTTTTGAACAGCTACAGCCAGCTCCATTGTGTTCATAGCAAACTCTGTGAAGTTCCTTTCAACTACATGTCACTTCCAGTTTATGTTGTCTGAAATTTTAACACTAAGCTGTAAGTAAGAGCTCTAAGTACTAAGCTCTTCAAAATTCTTGCTCAATCAGAAGCTGATACCCAAACGTAGCTGCACATAATTTTTTAACTATGATGACTTTTTCAATAAATGTGAAATAATTCTCATAGGCACTATCAGACCTTTTTTGGACATTCAGATATTTTATTCTATGCTGTATATTTGGCAATCCTATTTACCTATGTGGAAAAAAATAATGAACTAGACAAATCTGCTGTATGAAGAAGACACAAATGAGAAATGCTCAGTGCTTTGCTTACAGAAATTAATACTGTTTAGTTTCATACCATTGTCAACTCTATTTTCAGCTCAGTCACTCCTTCCAAAGGCTAGGAGTACTTGCTTTAACAGAGAAGCTGGCCTAACTGTTCTGCAATAACTCCCCCATGTGGGCGTTCCATTTTATTCTACATTTATTATTTCATTTTCAAAACAGGAAAGTTGCCTCAAATACTAGGCTTTCTTTCAAGTATGGTGGCTGCACATACAAATTTTTCTGGCACATTTACTATTTATGGAAATCTTTATCCTGGTTACCCTCCCTGTGTCAATAAAATCCAGAGCATGTCATCTGTGCTAATCTAAGGCTCAGTATGAACAGACTTCCTACAGTCCTATAGATTCCTATAGATTTCCTATAGATTAGGAAGGGTGGTTCCAGCTGGACGAAAATGAGCTGAGTTGCCCTTACTGGTAAAAGAAGGCTAAACAGTAATCTTCTCCTCTGACTCCTCTGGAAGCTCATGTTGACCAACTCAGCTTCACCTCAGTTTGTTTACTGAAATTAGGCAAAGCCTGTTTGCTGTCAATGGCTCTGAGCATGTCTAATCTTTGCCCAGTCTTTGATGTACTGGTTAGAGCTGACAGCTATCCTTTGCTAATGTTGTCAGCATTGCTCATACCCGTGGAGACGAACTGGTAGTGCAAATGATTTGGAGGGCATATATGACTTGGAAGCTTCGGAGGATTGTAGACCCTCCAAAGCTCTGTCTGGTTAGTACAGCTGTGAAATTTCATATCGAAAGCTTAATGTAATTAATTAATAGTTTCTAAGCAGCTCAATCACACTAATTCTGACTGCTTCCCCGCTTCTTATCTACAGATAAAAATGGTCCTCTAATTATCTGATGGGCTTTGTGAGAATAAATAAACACTGATTTTTGCCTTCACTTTAGCAAAGACTAAAATCTAAGTCTCTTAACTGATGGATTACCAGAGCGTGAAAGATTATGCCATGTTTCTGCTGCCAGTAGGTTGTACCACACAAGCATCCCACACAGGCTTTTACGTGGGCACTAAATGTAAGTTGGCCCGAAGAAGGAAAGAGATCTTCCCATTCGCTTCCCTCTTTGAGCTGGTTGATTGAACAATGGGCTAGAGGTAGACAGGAGGGAGGTGATTTTCAGGCTGAGTAAACACAGCAACTTCTCACACAGAAATCTCCCCAGTGGCAGCTGTTTGAGCTGTAGGGAACTTGTCCTTTGCCCAGTCAAGAAGAAAAATCATGAAACAACTCTTCTTGGATGTTTTCTTTTTCCTTAAATTTATTTCATCTGGGAGCTAAGGTATTAAAATACCACAATGTCGTGGTTTCAGCTCAGACGGTAACAAAGCACCACGAAGACGCTCACTCACCGCCCACCCCCGCCCCTGGCCACGTTGGGATGAGGAGAAAATACAAAGGCAGGCTCGTGGGTCGAGGCAAGGACTGGGAGGGATCACTCCCCACTTATGGTCACAGGCAAAAGACAGGCTCAACTTGGGAAAGAAACAAAATCCATTTAATTTACTACAAATCAAACCAAATAAGACACACAAGGGTATTGGGAAGGGAAACCAAACATCAGAATACCTCCCCCCACCCCTCCCGCCTTCCCAGCTCAACTCCAGTCCCGGTGCTTTCTACCTCCCCCCNCCTTCCTCCTCAGGGGGAGGATTCCTCACTTGTCCCCTGCTCCACCGTGGGGTCCCTCCCACGCAAGACAGTCCTTCACCAACTTCTCCAACGTGGGTCCTTTCCCCGGGCTGCAGTTCCTCACAAACTTCCCTGGCACGGGTCCTTACCACGGGCTTCAGTTCTTCCCGAACTTCCCTGGTGCGGGTCCTTTCCGCGGGCTGCTCTCCAGTCTCACACTGCTTCAGCATAGCTTTTACAATGGAATTACGGCCATCTTTGGGCGCCTCTGCTCCACCGTTCACCTCCATGGGCTGCAGGGGGACAGCCTGCCATCTCACCACGGGCTGCAGGGCCATCAGCCTCCTCAGGTGCCCCTCCTCCCCCTCCTTCTTCTTCACTGACTCCAGTATCAACAGACATGTTCCTTTCATGTTTCCCAACCCCCACACTGCCGGTTCCCCTTCTTAAATGTGTTCTCCCAGAGGCGCTACCACCGTCACTCCCCTCCCAGAGGCAGGTCCGACATTTTGGCGCCGGGGAAGCTTCTAGCAGCTTCTTAAAGGAGCCATCTCTGCAGACCCCCTCCCCTGCCACCAAAGAAAACTGCGCCACACAAATCCATAACACATAATAAAGGCAGTTTCTATCCTCTTCGCAGATGGAGCACTCCCAGGAAGTTCTGGCATCTCTCTAGGCTATTTTTTTTCCATGTGATTCTAGAACATATATAAATGTCAATCACTCATGTCTTTTGTTTGGGAGGGGGAAACAAATGAACAACCGCCTCTACCCTTTTGCTTCTATAATCTAACAGCTTTTTGGTTTCTCTCATTATCCAAACTAATTCCATAGATTTCCCATTGGATGTATCTATACCAGCTATTAGGTATGCACAGTTTTCGAACCAACATTTGTATATATGTATATATATATATATATTGCTATCTATCAATATATAATTTGCCTAAGAAACTTTTGTATGTATACCTTCCCTACATGTACATCTTGTCTCAAATAAAATTGGTCCTTCTTAGGTACTTGTTGAAGTGAACTGAACCTTTTTTCAGAAATGTTGAAAATGGAATCTTTTTAATTCTTAAGGTTTTATTAATTTGGTAAATCCAGATTAAGCATTTTTCATACTTTTGAGAGTAACTACTTTAGTGCGTTTACACTTATACCAGCACTTGAATTTTCTGGTAAGGTCACAAAAATGTCACAGCTCCCCTTCCAGGGACTAAGTGAGTGTCTGAAATATCAAACTGAATGCTAGGGCCAGGCCCTCTGTTTGGGTGTTCAGTGATGTAAAGAAATCTGACTAATGTAACATAATCTAGGGATAATAAGGTGAATAAATTCTTAGTTTCCTAATTAGTAGCATCCTTTCAGCTGAGCTGGATGTGTATTGTCACTGGCTGAAAGACAGGTGTTGAAGTTTAGGGCTGATACTTAATATAAACTTCAACAGTATTACTGTGTTTCAAGTGTTACCCAAATTACTAAGTAAATCTCAATTATCACTTGTTAATTGCTGTAATTAAATGTTATACCCATTGCATCTTTTTATCATCTGTACTCCAATGATATAAAAAGATTTTCTAAAAGTTTAGGGTATAGTATAACATACAAGTGAAATAACAGCCTAAGAAAGCAGAATTTGTAAGTATGTGGAAGCTGGTGGGGGATAGATATTCACATCAGCTGCTTTAGTAGTCAAAAAGGTTCAGAGATGAAGCTCCTTAAGTGTCCTATACAGTCAGTGGAGAGATGCATGCCTCTACAGCCTGATTCAAAGCACTTAATTTAGACACCTGTACATAGACAGCTGTAAATCCCCCCCAGCCTTCATTTTGCATTATATTAATGGGTCTGTTGTTGCACAAGCAGGAAGATATTCTTAAATGAGTTCTCTCATTTCTCACATTTAACTAATTTTATTTGTTTTTCAACTGCAGTCTGAATTTTCTCCTCTTAACGGTAGAAATCATTTAGCTTAGTAAGGTTTTTAATTGCATTGTATAGTTTAATATGATCTTAGTAGAAGCACTTATTTTGTGGCCTTATTTTTACTTTTATTGTACCCAGAGTGCTGGGCTTTATACTGAGAATTATACTATTTGGCATTTGTCTTTTTATATAGAAAATATAATACAAGTTTTTCTTGTGCTACTACTAATCCTAAGAAAATCTCTCATGCAGGAACAGACTCGCAGACAGGAGTCTGTAGGAGCTGTTCTCACTGCTTAACAAGTTCTGTCTTTCTTTAAATTCCCCAGTTTCTCTGGTGCTTTCAAATATTAAATTGCATTTGTCCATTTCTTATTGAGAAACAGAAAAAGATTAATATCTGCAGATAGAGAAATCAAAGGTAGAGGTACACGTGCTAAGTAAGAAAGCAGAGATAACCTCTCAGTCTAGCTATACTTCTTTGTATAGTCAGCATCACACAAGCAGGCAATGTAACAAGCATCATCTGCTAGCTGCCATTTAATTCCCTTTTTAGATAACTAAATACCACACACATCTGTATTTATTGGTGTAGACTTCAGCACAAGTGCAGACTGAGTCCCGGATACGCTCCCTTGGATCCATAGAAAGATGCCTTAATTGCTCCATTATCTCACAGCTTTGTGCTAAAAATACACAGGCAAATGTTTTCGTTATGCCATCTGGAAACATACCGGTATGCTTCACGTGTTAGGGAAAGATTAAACGTGCAGGGAGAGTGACAAGATTAAACGTTTGAGGAGACTGACAGATTTCTGGGAAAGGCAAACTAGAAAATAAAAGAGGGAGCATTCTGTGCTGCTTCCTCTGCTGTTAGTGGGAGGTTTCTGAATGTTGCAGAACAAGACACTGACTTTCTGTTTCCAAATTATGGGCATGTTAATTCCTTCCCTTTCAGCTTGACTGTCAAAGCCAGATAAAACCAGAGGCTAGTGTCATTTTAGTGTCAATTTTTCTCAGTAAGTTTAGTTATACATGCAATGTCATCCATGAGCAACCCCGTAGGAGTCAGGTTTTAAATTGAGAGGGTACTATCCCAAATATTTATTCTGATCTCTTTAGTAACAAAGACTGCCAAATTTTAACCAATAATCTGCAAACCAATACTCTGAACTTATCCCCAAAACTTGTTTTTTTATTACCTAGTCTGATGTTTGACAAGACAGATGCTGTAAATGGTAATATCGTCGCTAACCACATTTTCCTTACATGTACCTGCTTTCACAGCTGAAATGAACAGCCAGAAATTGCTCAATATATACCTAGACAAGTATCTCTTATTTGGTAAAGAATAGGGTATTGAACTGATAACAGGATAGTTACAGAAATAAAAGTGTCAGGAGCAAAAATAAATGGTCAAATCAGCAAACACATGAAAGGGGACAGAAAGTAGGTGAACACAACCTGATCACCCTAATTTCAACACCAACCTATCACAAACATCCTCTACTAAAAAAACTCACATTAATGCTAAAGTGGTTCAAAAAGTAGGTGTATATGAGCTAAAGACAATTTTACTGACAAAAAAGCATTGGTATTTTTTGTATTCACCAGTACAAGTCTGTTCTGACTCTCTGTCTCACTCAACATGTGGATGTTGCCAATTAAGCCTTTCAATTAGAAAAAAGTACTGTTTTAACACTGATCAGTCTGACTGAGGCTGAGCAATACATTACAGCCTTACACAGGTACGTCTTTGGGTATCACACCAGATGGCTTTTCATTGTTCATGTCTGTTTCTAGGTACATTCATATCCTCATGAACCTGTATTTTACTGAACCATACAAATCAACCTTGGAATAGATAAGTGATAAGCCTTCAATAAATACAGTTCCTTGGCATTATTTTGCTGGGAGTCGTCTGCTCTGTGGTGGATTTATATCAGTGGATTTCAGTGGGTTTATGTTAGTGTAAAGGAATAGCTCACAGCTCCTGCTGTTTTGGAGTACACAGTTTTCCTTTACCGTTCTGAAGTCATTGGTTGAGATAAACTACAGTGAAGAACAACATAGCTGAAACTAGCAACAACAATCTATTATAGCTGATCTTAATCCCAAATCACAAACTTCATGACAAAATCTCCTTACTGTCACTGTAGGAAAAGATCACTTAAAATATGTTGAAGGGCTGGTATGCCATCAAAGGGACAGCAGTCATTCCAGCTTGTGGGAAACTTACTATGCCACTATGCTCCATACCTGGAAGAGAAAGATTTAATTATTTCCAAAATATATCTGGGAGGTACAGGTATTAATTCATGATTTCATGCATGTTTGTCTGCAAAGTACCAACTGAAATGCCAAACACCTGTTATTTGCAATTCCTCACTTCCAAACAGGTATCGTACCTGTAGGCAGAGACAAACCAGTCTGGAAAAAACTGGAGAACGAAATATTTTATTTAACCAGGTTCTGCTAAATAACAACTCCATCAGCTACTAAGCATTTTCCATTGCCCCAGTAAATGTCATTATATTTCTGGCACTTCTGCAGTTTTTCATAAAGATCTGTTCTAAATACAGAATTCCTTGTTGTGATGCCCGAGGTGAGGATCAGCCAGTGGTCACCAGGTAATCCTGTATTATGTGTCAGATTACTTACCCTATTGCAAACATGTCTGACAACTGCTTTGGAAGGCCTAGACATGGTCAAGCATCTGATGGCATTTTTTTAATACTTGGATTTTGATTTTCTAGGCCTGAAAGTTCAGTGGTGCTGGCTCTCTTGACAGGGGATTCAAGCATATAAAGGACACTCCAATTTATATGTCTTCTTAAATGCAGTGACATCAACCAAAAGCAGTCACAGAAGCCAATATTTCTTCTGTGCTAGTAGATTATCCTCCTAGTGTTGCCAAGTCACAGATGTCTTATTTTTATGGAAGGTCTCCCAGAAAAATTCTCCCAGTGTTGTCCAACACCACTGTTACCACGTTCTTTCTTACTTCTTTATTTTTCATATTTCTCCCACTCACTTCATATAAATCAAAACTGTATTGATTTTTATTACCTGGTTATTTCCAATGGATAATTAATCACACACATACAGTATACATCAATTCAAATGAAAACTCAGGGCCACTTTGCTTCATAGACAGCAGGCTGTCACTTGTCAATTAATTCAAGCGTCTAATAAAGCTTGCAGAGTTTATAATGATTTCCAGTTGGTGAATCATATTCTAGGTTAGAAATAATGGCAGAAATTATTCATGAAAATGATGCCAAAATCAAGCTTAAGTGTCTGTGCTCTCACTTTCAGATAGCTTTATAGCTCAGTGACTATAGTGCTGCCTCAATTACTTAAAAAAGACCTGATTATATTTTCTGAGTATATAAAAAGTTTATATGTCTCCTTTACAAATCCACTTCTCTGCTGGCTCTTCATTTAACCCCCCAAAATAAATCAATTGCCTCCGCATCCCTATAGTCATCCCTTTGGAATAATTATAACAACTGTCACTAAAATGACAATATCCAGTAGTCATCACTTTAAAACACAGTTGTGCTTGGACGAAAAAGAGTTTCTCACTTAATTTTAGGCTTCAACAGTTGAGTGGCAGTCTAAACTTCTTCTATGGTCAATGGAAAGTGACAAGAGCCTTCAGAGGACAATTATTTGCCTATGCTAGACCTGTATTTTTGGATAAGATGAACTGTGTTTCCAGGATGACCACTGCTTTCCATCACTACTGAGGAAAAGTTTGACACCTGACTTTCAGACCATTAAAGCTCCTAAGACAAATGCCACCTGTAATGTAGAGCTTATTTACAGGAGTTCACATTGATTTCTGAAATAGTCTGAAAGCAATTAAAAAACAATTTTAATTGCTTGAAATTACTTTTAGTTCATAATAACACTCTCTGTCACCTTTCTGAAATACCTGTGGAAATCTTTTTTTTCCCCCATTTTTTTATTTTTCCTCTAACTACCACATTGGTTTAATGAGACAATACTTAAGCCATCTGTAACATGACCTTATATTTTTTACTGTCATGGTTGTGTTGTGAGCACATTTTGTAGCAGAGACCATACATTATACAAACAATTTTTGCCCCTCCTCTCTGAAAATGCCATTAGAGTGCTTGAAACATTTATTTTAATTGCTGGAACTCTCTTGGATTCCCAGAATCTTTGCTCTCAGCTTTCTCTTTTCCTGAAATAGAAGTCTGGATTTTGTTAAACCATATAAATAGCTGTGAAAAATAAGGTATTTTAATGAATTTCAGAGTGTGGGATTTTATGTACTTTCAGAAATTGAGAGTAAGGAATGAAATAACTCACACATATTACAGCTCCTAACAGACAAAATAAGCATGTCCAACATCTGATGGTTCATAGATATGTACATGTAATTTTGTCCCCCTCTAGCTAAGTGCAATAACATAATGCTACAAAGTTTTGCTTGCTTTTTAGTTCCAGGATTTGTGCTCGTGGCAGCACAATGCTCCAACGTCAACCATGGGCTCAGCTGGTGTACAATCTGCTAATTATAGCACTCTTTTTTTTAGGAGTTGAAAAAGATTCATGTAAATCCCTGTGCCTGAGGAGAGTTTGCAGTCCAGCTTTCCTGCTGCTGAATGAGTGTTCCTGCCACTACGTAAGTGAATGAGAGGTAAGATTTGCAAGCTCCATTTAAAGCCCCTGCCAGGTGCCTTTCCATGCACTGCATTTCATATCTTCCATAATTCTGACAAATTTGTAATAATTTATCTCCAAAATGTGCACAGGTAACATAGGATTTTAAAATCACTATTTCCTTGTGAATTTCAAGGCTGCTAATCTTTTCTTCCTAAACACTTACCCATACTCTTCAGAGACTGTAAATCACAGTCACCATTAAGCTGTGGTGCTAAAAACATTGATTTTTTTGAACACTGATATGATTTAGCTTTTTCTTTGGCATAAATAATATCACATGGGTTACATAAAACAAAGTGGGTTTACATCTTCATTAAATTGGTTTATTTTGTTATTAAGGCCAGAATTCTGAAGGCAGGGAAAGACCATGGTGGATAGCTACATGTGCAAGAAAAAGACCTAATTGGCAAATTTTTGCAAACAGCTGATACCACATCGTAAGGACTTCACATCATAACAACTTCTCCTGTTTCAGATGTGCAAGCTGAAGTACTAACTGAAAAACATAGTCTTTTTACTGTTAAAATAGTTAGTTAGAAAAATTACCCTTTAAGCAATCTTGACCTAAAACATAGAGGAGCAAGTATTCTTAGTTGCTTTTACAAATTAAAATTCTATTTTCTGATTCTTAAAGCACCTAGCACTTCTCAGACACATTTCTGAATGGCATCATACAAGAGCTGCATGGCCTACACCAAGTGTGATGGAGTTTAGAGCAGTGGGGCCAAACAGTCTGCTACCAGTCCTACACCATGGGGCACCAGTGAGGAGAGCTTCAGCCCCTCCTATGATCTACACCACACTGAGCTATGGTGTTGGTGCCTACCGTCACGTTGATAGCATCGACATGCATCAGAATAACCATCACACTTACAGTGTTAACTTCTGTAACTTAAACGATTTTGAGAAATGCTTCATCTTTGACCAAGATGTTTTAGACAAAGGGAACTTGTAGGGAACTCGCAGGGGAAGAATTGATCTTTCTAATAGGATTCATCTGACTAATGCAAATGTCTATACTGAAGATGTCTACATCTGCCAAGATCAGAGTTCACCTTTATATAGAGGAATATAGGGCCTCATTGATCACGATTCCTCTCATCTTCAAGCAAACACTAAAGCAGTACTGATAGCCATGCTCTGTTTTGCCCTGACTGGTGTAACTTCATAGATGCCTATACAGAAAACGTTTAAAATTAGGTGAGACAAAATCTAGCATCTGCCTTTCAAGATAAATCCCATAGGACTGATCCACAGCCTACCAAAGTCCACAAGAGGCTGATTGTTGACCTCTCTGGGTCAGAGATCATTCCTTTCTTAATGAAAGATATACTGTACTAAAGAGTAAGTGTTGGATTTCTAGAGCTCAGCTGCCAGAACTTTCTCAGAATTGTGGCACAGCTATGGGAATACATTGGGGATATGTAAAAAAGCATTTTCTCACATTAGTCATTGGATGTAAATTTGGGTATTGGCCATTTTCCTTTCAACCCTTAATTTAGTAAGAGAAAACCAACTAAAACAATCTTTTTTTTTATTTACTAAGGAAAAACCCTGTTTTAACATATGGATACCTTGGAAAAATACCAGGAAAGGAAAAGGTTTGACTGAAGTAAGACATGTACAGACTACCTCTCCAAAGTATGGGCTGGGCAGGGATGTACCACTCTGACTTCTCAGAAAATATGTACCAACTCACATAAAAAAAGCAGCACTCACTTGTGTTATCAGTAGAGTTACAGATGACTTTGTGTAAACATCATCCTTATGGCTCTTGGGTTGCAGAGAGTGCACAAGGTCAAGGTTTCCATGAACAGCAACAGATGTTCTGTATCCCCAAGAGAGTCCTCACTCAGAACCTGGCATGGCCAGGACTTTACGAAGAGGT
This sequence comes from Pandion haliaetus, assembly GCA_013401275.1. Classification (NCBI taxonomy): domain Eukaryota; kingdom Metazoa; phylum Chordata; class Aves; order Accipitriformes; family Pandionidae; genus Pandion; species Pandion haliaetus. The sequence goes on along the minus strand of VYZV01008204.1, from coordinate 61,362 downwards.
CAAGAAAATGCATACTACTACCAGCCAAAAAAAAAAAAAAATTCTTCAGTTCCAAAACAGCCCACATTTTGAATGGTCAAATGTTATTGCCACAAAGTGAGTTGCTGAGGATTTCCACACCTTTCAGCTGTAGAGTGTTGTACCAGCTATGAGAAGTATTACAAACTTTCAGACTGTTGAGGGCATATGATCAAAGTAGGCCAGGTCACACTTCTAGCTGCTGTTTCAGCATTTAATTACCAAAGTATCTTGATCTGGTTCTGGAGAAGTGTGAGAAGGTTGTTTATACAGAAATAAAGTCACTTTCCATCTTGACACTGCTACATCCTTCTGGGACCCTGAGATTATGTCATTAAAGAGGATCTTCCTTGTTACCTACTGAATTGTTTTGTGCTCCAGTCAGGGATGATGTCACACTAATACTGCTTGTAAGAGATCCCTAAGGCCTTTACAATGAGATACAATGTCTGCTGGGAAAAAAACCCTGTTTTATCTTGCTAACTGAAGATCATATGTAATACAATAGCTATTAACCATAAATAAACCCCTTTATGTAATTTTCCATACTCATCAATTGTGTTTAAAGATTGCTACACCCAATACGTAGCAATGAAATTCTGTCTCTATACGAATAACTATCACTTATTACTGAATGTTAAATATCAATTTTTCAGCTGCCTGACTAGGAATTTTTCAGCATGTGCTCCAATTTTAGTAAAAAATCATGGAGGTTGCATAGAAGTTCTGTTCATCATGAAACATGTTTTTATTAGATAATGTTGCTGCAGTGTTGAGAGAATATTTATGTGGAATGATATGACAAATATGTCATGTATAAGCTACAAATATAGACTAATAAATCATAAGATGTCTTAGCTGTGGGATCAGTAACACTGCAGAATCTTAATGTGAAAAATGAAAATCTCGTACACCAAAAAAAGCCAATAGTAGAAAAAAAGCAGTAGAAAAATGTACTTTCCATGAATAGCCTTTCATTGGTTAGCATAAATGTGTAGCTTCTAAACAAAACCAAGTTTAATATTTTGGAGGAGCATGCTTTGTTTGCTTTCTTGTTTTTTTGAGATAAACAAGGCCTCCAAAACATGTGAGATGAACCTCTCTGCTGAAAATCTTTTGACTTTCACCTAAAAAATTCAGACTTCTGGATACAAAGTAAACTTTTAAAAAACCCTACAACAACAACAACAAAAAACCCAGAAAAAAATCCGTGAATTTTCAAAAAAATCCTAACTTTTGCATCAGCATAGCCTAAAGTAAGCCCTTTTATGTTTTCTACTCATTATAGAGAATTAAGTACTGCAGTCACAATTAGGCAAACAGTTTTTCATTATTTTTCAAGCTAATTTCTTTTTCTGGACTATAAAACAGCATGATTTGAAGCTTCCTAAAATATCCAGTAATGGTATGATCTTACAAATGCCAGTACAGTTCAACCATACCCAGAAGAAACAGCAATAAAGATAATTTACGCTGTCAAAGAAACAGTGCAATTTTTTTCCACAAAACTGTCAGTGACTGAATTTTTGAACAGTTTTTACCAGTTCTTAAGAATGACACAAGCTGAAAGTAAACTGCAAATAATAACCAGCATTGCCCCTTTTGACTGACGTAGTTGGGTTAAAACTTAGTGTCTTGTGGATTATTCTGGGTAGGAGGAAAATGAAGTGATAAGTATCTTAGACACAGATCTGTCTGTATGCAAGAATGCACAAACTAATGTTTACCTTAGCATAGGAGGTTTTAAAAATCCCAGTTTCTCCACTTGCCTCTCCAAACCTCTCTCAGCCATTGAGGACCCCAAGAGTTAAAAATGTCAGCTGTATTATTAAGACCAATGGCAAAATCCAGAGCTGACTCCCGTGGGACTGAGATTTCACCTGAAGAAAAGAGCCAGAGTGGTGCTGATATATTAACCCCTTGACAATTTGAATGGCTCAGAATAATTCCCTTCCTCATTCAGAAGTAAAAGTCTTCATAAAAAGACTTTTGTACTTTGTAAAAAATCCATTAAAAGGAGGTAACAGATGGCCATTTTCTCCCTAATAATGCTTAATTATTCATGCAAATATGCTATTGGCATTATGTTAGTCACAGGAACCAAGGCCATGGTTTAAACAAGCAAGAATCTGGAGTATCTCCCACTTCTGTGTACACAGCCTAAGAAAAATTGCAGGACATCACTGTCATAGGCAACGTGTTCAGCCCTTTCTGGAAAATGTGTCTAACCAGAGCTTGGCAGCTGTCTGTCCAGACTCTGTTCCCTGTCTGTCAACAACAGTCTCAGATACTTGGGTAATACTGTCATTTTCAGGGAATCTGATGGTGAATTTTAGCTTCTCCACTGGACAGAAATCCACTGAGCAGCATTCATTAGCTTATCAATTTTTCCAACTTGGTCGCTTTCTGTGTGGCAAGAAGAGGGAATGAAACTTACGGTTTAATATTGTTTTGCCTTGTGAATTTATATTAGAAACACTGGAGAGCACTGAGAGCCCCCATATAACACTTCTTGACATCCTGTTTGAATTTCTGTAGGTATTATTCTTTGTGAAACATGAACCTCCTAGGACAGTTAGGGCCCTTCTGGTCTCATACCAATAATGCCTCCAGCTGAGGCACAGGAAATCCAAATTGCTCTTCAAATTAAATCACGGGAAACCTTGATTCCTTGCTTGTCTTAAGCAAAGTTAATCAGAAACAGATGCACACTCTTGTTGAAACACTAAGTTGTATATTTATCTACTGCTGGCTTATCTTTTGGCTTACTGGCTTAAAATTATAATATTCTTTTTTTTTTTTAATTACTATTGCATTTGGTTAGTAAGTTTTTGCAAAATACTAATAAAAATAAATTAACAATTTGTATTGATATTGATAACTCTGGTAATTACTGGCAAAGTTAAACCACTAATTTGATCAAAAATGAAATTTGTATCCTCTGGGAAAAACAGTACCCAAAGTGCCATTCATGATCCAAATTGATACACAAGGATAAAATACATAATCGTCTGATGGAACAAAACATTCAATCCAGACTCAAATGAAATATTTTGTTTTGACTTCAGCTAACAATATTCTGCTAAAATAAATCTCCCCCTAACACAAAATGAGGATCTATCTTTGTTTTTAACAGTGCACCCCTGTGCTCCCTTCCTCCACCCCCCGATATGAAACTATGCAATCCATCCACGGGAACTATCACTTCAGTTGCAATGAAAGAGGCTCCTGGGTATCCTTTATCAAAACTCCCAAGACACTATTTTAGGTTCATCAGTTAGACGGTTATATGCTGTACAACATGTGAGCAGCTGCCAGTGACACAGTATCGGGAAAAAGTACTACTTTCAAGCTGGTTTAGATCCATGTATACATTGATTATTTTTCTCCTTTGCATTTCTCAGCACTATGAATGGACAAAGTTAACATCTTCCTCCTCCTTCTGAATAGGGTATTTAAAAATACTCTTGCAATGTAAAAAGCATTTTGTAAGAGTTTCACTGGTAACTGTTCTGCTTAGTATATACTAGAATCAGCAATGATCAGGCACATGCCATAGAGGTAATGCAAAATGGAAAAACTCCTTTCCTTCTTTGTGAACAAAGCTAAGTATTTTTACTTAACCTTTGTGCGTGATTCAGAAATATGAACAAAAATTGCTTGTAGTTGAAAACAGAGAGAATTCTGGGTGCCCAGGTTAATACTACGTTTTGTAAGTTTGACGCATATGATTCAGGTCTCCACTTCCAGCTGTACCTGACTGATGTCCTGAATTCAATGAGATTGTCCTCACCTGCAAGCATGTAACTGAAAGATTAATCAGGCCTGTTCAAATCTTCATAAAGGCTAAGTCAGGAACTGTTCACAACACCATATGTCTCAGTGCTGTCCCGAGATCTATTTTCACTGTGACACAAAAAGCCAGTGTTTAAAATCTGTCATTTTCATAAACCTGACATATTCACCCAGCTGCATCAATTTACAGTGTGTTGGTTTATGCTTCTCCTGCCATTGCTCTCCCCCTTCTCTCTCCCATCTCCCCAGCACACTGGGAATCAGCGAGTCTTTAATGTACCTGTCATTTACCACTGAAGAAGCCCCTTAGCAAATGATCAACTCTACCTTCCAGCTTTGAAAGGGATATACTCATTCTCTAGTCCTCATTGTTTCCTAAAAATATATGACATCTCAGAAGAATGGTGCTGGTCTGGAGCACGTGTACTGGTGTTAGTAGAGCCTAGCCTGCAGTCACACTGGTGTTCTCCTGTGCTTTAACTGAGGTCACTACAAGTTTATATCCATTTAACTTCTTTGCTCTCTCGAAAACATCAGCTCAGCCATTGCTGGGGACCTCGCACTTTGCAGGATGCTGAGGAGGAAATGGACTAGCAGAGCTGTAGCTCCCTTGCAAGGGTAGAATTTCTCACGTTCTAGTTTCTTTATTGGCATCTTGATGAGGAAAGAATGAAAATGAAAGGCAAAGCAAGGAATGTTTTTGCAGAACTGCCTCCCTCTCCTACCACCGACCTGTTCAAGCTTGCTGTTGGCTCCCTGAGAAGGTATCCTTGCCTTTCCCAAGGGCTATCCAACTCGCCCTCCAGGTCGCATGACTGCCTCCTGCTTCACTCTGTACCATGGACTTTGAGGCAGTGACAGAGTTAAATACAGAACATATTCCTGTGTTATTGTTTATATCGTTCTTTCCCTGTCTCTTTCCAGAATGTTTTTTTATAATCTTCCACTGTAATAGCCTGGCTTGCCAAATGAATTTTTTTGCTTTCAGCTACAAAGTAATTTTGCACTTAAGATAATGAAATAAGTAGAAGCTGCTAAGTTTTATGTCTTCATTGCCCCACTGGCAATAGGCCTAATCTAGCAAGCAAAATACATGTTGTTAGGAAATGCCATGATGGAGGTTTTAGACAACCCTTTAAACATCATGTCACTGAGGATAAGAACTGCACAGGAAAGGACTGCAGCAGTCATTTCATTAAATGCTTGTCCTCAGAGAGAAAAAGTAGTTACATAGAAGCACAGATGGTCTCCAACTGCTAAAAGCACAGCGGTTCAAACCATGCGGGAAAAGCAGGGAGATAGAGAAGCAGGCAACGTGAGCACAGTAATTGTAAGAAATGCCAGGGACTGTGATTTGGGAAGGAGTGGAAGTGCCAGGGATGTGCTGCACTGGGAAGGGGAGTCAGAAATTGTAGCAGAAATTTGAAGAGAGCTTGTTTAAGGGTGAGGAGAAAAAGTGGTTCTGGTTTTGATTTTATTTGTATTCATGTCCTGTGCAGAGCACCTGCAAGTGCTTTAGGCTGATGATGGTTGAGGGCTTTTATTTTTTTTAAGATGGATAGAGCTTGCCAAGGGAATGTTTCTGGTACAGCAAAGCATACCAGGCTTGGGACTTTCCATGCAGTATAAAACCATTCACAGGATGGCTTAAACTTTATTTAGACACCTTTTTTCAGGTATTTGAGTATTTTCTGGGAGCAAATCTTTGGTATTTTGGTCACCCCTCTTGCTACAGCTACTGAACATTACATATATTAATCTTACAGAACTGAGGCGAGATAAGAAAATACTATTATCCTATGAGGCACAGGAAGATGTGGCTTGCCCATAGATAGCCTGCAATGACTAAATCCCAAGCAAGCATGTAAATTACTGACCTATTTAACCCCTGATTTCATGTCCCTTGCTGTTTCCTGTCACCACATGAAGCTGAGATCTGCACTGATAGACACTGGGAGGTGTAACCTCCGGGTTATTTTACATATGCTTAAACAACTGCTCCCTGGGTTAATTTAGCACTTGTAAGTCCCAGCAGTTAAGCTGCATTGCTTCCTGTAGAGTCTTGTCCCATCCTCGTAAGCGGCATTTTGTAGCTTGTGGCTTGAGGGCCAGGTCCTGCTTTCAAATACAGCTGAATAAATCGGCTCTACCCACAGACTTATCCAGTCCACCGTTTCATCCCTTGACTCAGCCTTAGTTACTCACATGGTTGTGTATTTTGTACACTGCTGTCCAGTTTATCCTTTTTGTTTCACTTCAGAGTTTATGAAAAGCTAGGGTGTTTTTCTAAAAAGAAAAAAACTTTTTTTTTTCTTTTTTACACACACTGCTGGTATGATGTCAGTCTACCAGGATTTCTTCTTGACTACTTCTTGATTACATCAAGATCAAAATAAATCATTTCAAGTAGTGTGTATGCTACAGCAACACACTGAGGCAAGTTTATGTATTTTTCATGCCACAACAATCTTTTAATATCTAGTACAAATGACTCATTGCAGTTTCAGCAGGTTATTATCTTCTTGAAATACTAGTAAATTCAGTCTCTCTTCCTTAGTTGCTGCATGGTACTCTGTATTTCTGGCTATTTCCCATCATAGTAGAAAAATTAAAAGAACAATGCTTGCAGAGGCAGGAGCACTCTCTCAACGCCTAACACCACCCTGCTCCCTCATTGTCCTTTTTTGGTAGTGTTTGGGTTAGGTTCTGGATGTGAAACAAGCTGTCTGACAGAAAAGTGCCTTGATGTTTGCGATGGTGGAAAATTCCAATCTCCTCGTTAGTTTATTTACTGTGTTCCACTGGGGACTAATTGCAGGTTTAAATGCTGTTATTGATAGTTTTATTGATATTAGTAAGAAACAGTCCTGCTGTTTGGAAGCAATTGAATTTTTTGCAGAAATAAAAAGTACTTTGGAAAGTCAAAATCAAAGCCTTAATGATAAACGAGTCATAAATCGGCAGTCTGGTTTTCTCAGAAGAGTTTCAAGGAGTGATTTACACCTGATGTCACAACATCTCTTGCCATTCTTGCTGGAGACCGACTTTTGCTGACACAGACTCATTATGTCAGACACAAAAGAATCTATTAATTCTCTTAATTTAAGTGGGTTTTGGACAAGGCCCAAGGGAGAGAGAAAAAATAACAGAGGGAAGAGGGTTACCATTCTAGCTATGCAATGGAAAATAATCTGCCTGTGCAGAGGGAGGGGAAGGACAGAAAAGGAAACAGGGAATAGCTTCCCCTCTCCCAGGGCACTCCGAGAGGGGAAAGGAGAGGGGTAGGAGTGTAAGTTGCTGCTCTAATTTACATATCAAATTGGCTCTGTTTTGCTTACACTGAATGTTTATAGGATACTTCCTGTTTGCTGCCATTTTGAGAGCTGTTTGGAGTTTTTTGCCATCCTGCTTTCTAAATCTACAAGGCCATCCAGGCTGAGATGGGGATGGGGTTATAAGAGTGTTCTGCGTGTATAAGAAATGTAGCCAAGATAAAGAGGAAACTCAGGCTAGGCTAACTTACTTGAGGACAGAAAGGGCAGCCATGTAGCAGAGTTTTAATGTCTCCTGTTGGAGCTCTTTTGAAGAAAAAAGGTAATTAGTTATACTTTTTGGTGTCAGGGGTGGAAAAAAAACAAACCAAACCAAAATACCAGAGAGCTACCTTTGCCCTTAGGTCTCTTACTGAGCAAGAGAAGCTGGGTTCTTGTCCTTACACCTAACACTTTACAGAAAAAACAGTTTTGTATAAAACAAATGCTCAAGTTCCTTGCAGCAGCAGCTGACACCCAGGGTGTTTAACATCACATGCCCATGTGCCTGTCTCTTGCCTTCCACCCCTCTGACACAGAGGGGTAAACCCAAACCCCCTTCAGGCTGTGACAGCCTCTCTCCTCCTCTCTGCAGTGACCTGGAGCCGCATGCTCGGAGAAGCGTCCAGTGTGGTCCCTGTAGAGGAGAGCAGCAGGGTCCCCGTGTTGGGAAGGGGTGGCTGCCCAGCTCTCTGCAGGTGTGAGCACCTCCAGACATGCCTGCAGAGATGCATGAGTGTCTGAGGGATGCCTTTTTCTGATACGTAGCTGCTGTGGGACTGCAGGCACCTTGAGGAGTGAGCAGGTGGCAAACAGGTGTGATCAGGCTTCAAGGGCTGGATTTGGCCAAGTAACCCTAGGTGCCAAAGTAAGTGCCTTTGCTGGTTTAACAGGCTTCGACTGGCTAGGCAGCTTCCAGTGACTGTGATCAAAGGGTGTGAGTTTGCTGCATCCACACGGTTTGTATGAGCAGGGACCCTGCTCTAAACCAGACTTGCCTTTTGCTGTAGCTCTCCTGCTCTGAGCTTCACCCTAGGGAACTAGTGAGTGGTTAGTGGGGATAGACAGAGCTTGGAGCATGAATGCAGGCTTGATCCTTCACTAACAAGAAGGCACAGACAGTTTTTTAACCTGCAGTCCTCAGAAGTAATACAGAACCAAGCAGACCCCCTTTTCCAGCTGCTAACCTGTCTTGGTTGCTCATATTGGGAGCTTGATGGCAGAGACTAGTTCTTAATACAAATTTCCATGCTTTCTAGCTGAAAGAAAATATGATGCAAATAATAGGGGCAGAAATTAAAGCGTTTAGTTCTTATTTTTGCAACAAGCTTATCTGGAGCTGGGCTATGCCTGGGGGAGCTAGTGTGCACTGAAGTCAGTGCCAATCTGCCTTAGCTGCTCTGAACGCAAGCTGTATTGATTCACAATGCTTGCACATGGTGCAACTATTCCTCCCACTGAGAGCAGGGCATGCCCTATGTCCCTTTATTTTCCTTCCAGAGTATTGCTTCATTATTATGATAAATTGCAGAAACATCATGAGTGTTTCTTCATCATTCTTAATAGCTGAATAAGTAGTTTTATTCTTACTTACTCCAATAAGCTCTGTTTAGCAGGGCCATGTGTTAGCGAATGCTTATGTAGTCACTTGGGTTTAACTTTTCTAATGAGAATGAGCAGATCTGTTATATGGAGATAGTAAATCACTTTAGAGGTTGCAGGAGAAGATCAGAAGATCCACCTACACTGTTGGCCTGTACCTATCATGCAGCAGTAGCTTGCTGTGCAATCAGTTTTTGTCCCAGTACTGAACTATTTGAAGATTCATGGTTAAATACAAACTTGGTCATAGAGTTTACATTCCACAAGTGGTTCAAGCAATTTAAAATGAACTTGACCTGACTTTTTGACCTTCTTACCAAGTTATGCAGACTGTTTGTACTTGCAGGAGGATCTAATGGTTGGGGTAAAAAAGGGAAAGAACGAGAGTCCATCATCTTATCTTAGCTGAATCACTGATTCACTGTGTGACCTGTGCAAAGCCCTTAGTCTCCATTGCCTTACTGACCTGTTGTGTTGTTTTTTTTTAAATAAGAGTACTCTGAGAGCCAAATATACCGCTTGAAATGTGATTTTGTTGTTAAATTTATATCTGCTTTCAGAAGAATTATCTAAGCATGGAACATATTGTACAATGCTAAAACCAACACAGAGATACTGGAAATAAGATGATTTCTCTATTGTGAGTCTTCCAAAACATGAACTTTTCTATTAGCACACAAACCTTATACTTAAGACTGTCAATAATTCTTGAAATTCACTACAGCTTGCATGGGTTTGGTTGTGACCTTTATTTTTATCAGAATTCCCTGGTTGTCAAGGACTGTGACTTTCAGCCAGTTGATCTCAACCTAAGCTCTTTTCCTCAGAGCTGAGTCATAACAGTTTAGAGTCTGAGGACACTTTGAGAGTCCCCTCACCTGGCCATTCAACAAAGGCATAGCCAGCCTGGTAGCTCTCACCTTTCTCTCATTCCAGAGATCTGTCTGTCTCAAGAATCACAGTATGAAGAAGATGATTGAATCATGCTCTGTATGGTAGAGGCAGTGTCACGGAGATGTCAATTAGCCAGAAATCCCTCAAACTCTTGCAAATGGCAGCTGCCATTTTGTATGCTGTTTCACACCCAGAACATAAGGGAACAATTTACTACATGAACTGCTGTGTTCTTTGCAATAACTCATTCTGTATTTTTTATCCTTAAATTGATATTGAAGTAACATGCATCCAGAATCAAAAGACTGCCACTAAATCTCCTGACCCTGATTTTGCCACCAGCCTAGAGCATTCCCATAGGCTGTGGCTTGACATATATGCTACAATTCTTCTAGTCAGAGTAAATTCTTTGTAAGTATCATCCACATCTTGCCACCTGACTGTGGAAAAAAACCCCATGCCACAGATAATATTAACATATGATAAAAATGCACTGACAAGACAAGAATGGCTGCAATATTAAGCATCACAATTGAAATAATTATTTCATTCTTCCTTAAAAACCAGCAAGAAATAATGCCTTACCCACTTTTTTCTCCTAAAGCTATACCATGGGGTGCTCAGACTGGAGCAAGGAAGAAGGTTCCCTTTGCCTGCTTTCTTATGTCAGCAGCACTTGGCCTCCAGTTAAGACACAGAGGTGGTTTGAAGTCACACCTTCCAGTAAGGATGATGCCTTTTCAGTTTTCTTGGGATTTCCAGGGACAGACTGTCTGTATGTGTGCAGCTCCACACCATCTGCCACAGCGCAGAGCAAGCTACCCTTACCAGGGAGGGACTGGCTGTAGAAAACTGAAGCAGGGATAGAGGAATGGGAGATGACAACCATGGAGAGAAATAGCTGCTCAAACAGACTTCCCATCAAGAGAAGAGAGCTCTGCACCCTCTGGTCAAGTAGAGAGAGAGAAAAAAAAGTGTGATTACAGACTCTTCACTTGATTCGAACTACAGATTTCTCTTTTAGAGGATAATCAGTGTACTCTCTTTGTTGTGATTCAGAAAAGAACAAGCAAATAAAATGGTTTTGAACAAAAGTCAGGTAAACAGCAGTGGAAAGGCTGGTGCTGTTAGTGCACAGGGAGTGCTGCTGATCCAGTGAATAGAAACAAGCCACTGGGGTCATGAGGATGACTGGGATGTCTGTATAATTTTTCACTGCCCAGAGAAACCAGGCTCCTCTCTGTTAGTGTCCATTTAGCCCTTCAGCATGAACAGGACAGATTACCTGACACTGTTCTTTTTACGTTAACTTAGCAGCCTCTGAAGAGCTAACCATGGGTTCATGTATTTAAAGCCCACCAATATAACATCACAGGTCTTTTGGAGAATTTAGGGTTTGTTTTTTGTTTGGTTGGGGGTTTTTTTCCCCCTGAAAAGGCACTGATGCTAGAATTGTTTGTGAAAAAGGGAACTGAATGACTCTGAGCATCGTTGTGTGAGTGGGGAGAGAGGGTGGAAAGGGAGTAGGTGGCAGAGAAGGAAAAGAAAAACACCGTGTTCAGATTTAGACCAGGCAGGAAATAGAAAGACAATAGGAATACTGAAAGATATAACGGCCATGAGTTCTCTGTTGTGAAATTATCGTGTCCTTGCAGGCTTATTCTTTATGGATTATACACCTCTTTGAAGATCATCCATTCATCTCAAAGGTCACATCATCAACAACTAGCTACTGACTGAAGACTGGGAAATTATAAATTTATTATTGTAGCAGAGTTGAAAAAAAGATGTTGCACTAAAAATCCCACTGCTGCGCAAAGGGACATAACTTCTTTTTCATGCACCTTTTAAATTTGAATGTGTGTTTACCTGTGTGCTCTAACACACTTGTGAAGATATGAAAAATGTCCAATGGTATCCTCATTAACTGAGGGAATGCTAAGTCCCAGGCCCATCTTCCTCTGAGCCAGGTAGCACTTCTTCTGTAAGACAGGTCATCCCACAGCTACCTATTGTGGGGCTCTTGTGATTACGGGAATCAGCACAGTGGCAACCACCTAAACTCTGCCAGACTTCGCTGCAATTCTTGCCCACCCATGGAGCTTCATAAGAGTCCCAAGAACCAGAGGAAGAGATCACTGCTGCTTTACCAAAGAGCAGGATAATATTTAGCCATTACTCAGCTCACAGACACAGACTGGGAATGCTGCAGTAACATTTCCTGACTCATAAAGCAGCAAAAATCCAGTGCTACCCCTAAGAAGTGTCCACCTGTACCACTTGCAGAAAGGGTGTAATGGTTACTGCCCAGACTCATCCTCATTTATTTCATATTGGAGAGAAGGCAATCAGGTACAAGTATTATTGTGTGCATTTGGAAAATGGTGACACTAGGGTTTTTTGTAGCTTTCTTGTTTTGATTTTAAACTGTGATGCTATGCCACTTCAATTCCAGAAACTTCAAAAATAGGTCTGGGGGAGTGAGAGGAATAAAAGGGGTCAAAATCTGGGAAATAAAAAGAAGGGAAGTCCTCAGAACTCTATTATCAAGTGTTACTAATGTTAAATTAAGGGAAAAGTGAAGGCCTACTTCTACTGTATCCTTCCTGGCACAACAGGTCACCTTTGATTTTTAAGATAAATTCCACATTTTTTAGTGTCCTCTGGTTTCAAAGCATTTTTTCAAGATGAAAAAAACATCATCCCAATTTAATTCATGGGAAACAGCAGCTGGAAGATCTGTTCAGGGTCACACAGCAAGTGAATTTTAGAAACTAGAAAGAAAATAAACCCATACGATTTTGAGTATCTTCCCCTAATCACTGGTTCACACAGCTTTCCCTTAGGAGACAGTGACTCTCCTCTGTTCAGTCATAGGACAGGCTCTGCATCTAATGGGAAGTGGAAACAGTCTCCTGTCTGCTTCCAGCTTCAGCCGTAGCTTTTAAATCTGTACCTATTCTTTCCAAGGTGGCTGCCCTGAGAGTGCAGCACAGTCTAAAGAACACACAATAGGATGAGATCATTGCTTTCCATAAAAACTCTCTGAAAAAGAAGAATGACACTTTATTGCTATAATAAAGGTCATGACACTGTTTGCTTGTATTCACACTATATTTTTAGAAAGCTTGTGCTGCCCAGATCACAAACATAACAAATCTCCATGAGAATGTTGAGGCTTCATCTTGCAGGCAGTTTACATTGGTAAGGTACTCTAAGTCACACTAAGATTTCACAGTCTTAATCAACTATTGATTTTAATTGTTGTGTAATCCATCTGTTCCAAAAAGTGTCCTCTCCCAGACATTGATGTCTGTCAAGAATTGTTCTACGTGCTGCAGGATGGGAGGGGTCCTGAGTGCACTTTTGCATGCTAACCCTACTGCATCAATGTCTTCATCAAACAACCCCTAAAGCCCAGAGCTCTTTTACCATGGCTGATGCTTCTGGGCCTTCTTTTCTCCAGGACCCTGTCCCAGGAGGCTGATGCCCCCTATCACCCTTCATTTGTCCAGTCCTGGTCTCTCTGTAACGGAACTGCTCTGCTCTGCTTCACCAGAAAGAGCTTTTGCCACATAGAGAGCAGAAGAGGAATAGCCTATGTTCATGATTCAAGCAAATCTTCAGAAAACAGTGGAAGCTTATAGGGGCCAAGCCACCGAAATTAAATATCTGGCAGCAAGTGGCAGACAAAGACTATGCCTGTGGTGACCAAACATTTCCTTGTTACTGTCAATAGAACAAGTAATTGGAAATTGTTTTGTAATTTACACTTGTAGACATTGTCTGTTGGGCTCAACCCACTTATATCCACTATGGTGCTGTGGCTGACCATTTTGAGGAGTACAGCTTCCACCTCTTCCACCTCTGACACCCAGCAGAAAGGGGATATTCTGACTTGGGCAGTTGCAGCTCACAGCGAAGTAGGAGGACACTACCACACGTCTTCTGCATCACTCCAAAAGTAAGCACTTACCAGGGTATCCCTGGCAAAGAGCATCATGAACATATCCTCTAGTGCAGCAACACACACCTGTAGTAAGGAGGGGAAGTGGGTAGTGGGTAAGAAAAATGGGAAGGAACTGTCAATGGTGTGATAATCAGGAGACAGGCAGGACTGGGATCTGGCAAAGAACAGACTTGTCTCTCTTACTTGTCATGACAGGAAAATAATGAGTTTTGACACTAGCACAAAGCTTTAATCCTTTAGTATGTTGGTTTTGAAGGATGACACTTGGCAGCATTTGTAGGGGCCATTTTACCAGTAACAACCAGCAGCTTATCATTGCAGGCTGAATGATCTGTTGTACAGATCTTTTTGTCTTTTTTGTTGCAAATATATTCAAGAAACAAAACTTCTATCATGTTCTGTCTTTCTATGCATAGGTTTTCTGTTTCACACCCTAAGACAAATACTGATGTAATTAAAAAAAAACAGAAATAAAATTCAAAGACTTCAGGAACATGGAACTATAAAAATAGTACTACGTATGCAGACCTTTTGTCACATGCATTTGCTTTTTTGATGGGACATAATTTATTCTTTTATATATATATATGTGTGTGTGTGTGTGTGTGTGTGTGTGTGTGTGTATATACACCTTTTCAAATCATTATTTTCAAACCAACTGTTTCCCAGGTCAGTATTGTGCTCTCTTCAAAGAAGAGTACAAAATGCACATTTGAATTCTTCTGCTGAAATTCATGAAAGACAAAATGAAAACATGTCAGCTTATATCAGCTGAATGCAAATAAAAGCAACTGACACATTTATCTAGATTTCTTTCCCAGCCACAGAGAGGTTAATGATTACAGGATCCAATTTAAAAAAATAAAATCACTTGATTTCAAACTGCATAATTTTCCAAAGTGCATTTACTGTTTATTTCAAAGGTTTCTGTTTCAAAGCATATCCAGGTAGTCTAGAACAATGTCAGAGGCTTAAAAAACATTCAACAAAACCACAGTTTCACTGTTTGGACTAGTCAATGGTCTTGTTTAAATATTTTTGCAGTAGTATGACCTGCCAAATCTAGCAGAGAGGCTCTCATAATCACGTGTGTCATGCTCTATCGTTCTGTGCCACTGGCAATGCAATCTAGCATTTTTGAAAACATAGCCCCCTAAAAGCAAAAGAAATCTATTCTCAACGTCTCACACATCCCAAATCTCTAAGCCAGGGTCCCAAAAACTAGATCACAGGCTCTGGGAAAATAACTTTTTTTTAATGCCCAAACATGTGCTTTACTGTTAAAGCTTCGCAACTGCAAGGGGCACTAAGTTAGTTAAGTCATGTAAGAGACTTGATTTATTTCAGTAGCACAAAGAAAACTTTGAAATGTACTTATTCTTTCCCATCAAGCTAACTCCATAGGCAAGAAATGAAGACCAGTGAACCCAGGATGGCAGCTGTACCACAGGTACTCTGCCACTGCAGAGCTATGTGCCAGGCAGCCTGGTTCAGCTCAGCCCAGTTGTCAGATCACCGCCTGTCTCAATTTGGCTGTACTCCACAGGTAACAACAAGGTGCTGAGAGAGTATTGTCTCCCACATTTAGCTTGTTCAGTTAAAGCCATATCCTGCATTTAACTGCTACTGTTTAAAGGCTGTACCTAGACAAAATATGAAACTGATAAGCAACTGAGAGTTGTGTTGATGTGGTAACAAAATGATGTTTGCATTTTTTAATAAGCATAACACCAAAACCCAGAAAAAAAACCAAAGGGGAAAAAAAGAAAAATATAACTCTGTAAATATGTTCAAGCTCTTTTACCATACTGGAGAATAAAACTAACAAAGAATTTCTAGATAAAATGAGAGGGGGAGATATACAGCAATTGTAACATGAACTGTATGGATGTTTATAGACTACTTCTAATCCTTTTACACTATTCAGGTAGCAGAAGAGGCTTTGGATAGATGTAGATTCAGGCAGTGGAAACCACACAGCAGCCAAAAGAGACCACAGTGTATTGTTCATAGTAAGGTAACAGAGTTCCTTTTCCATCATAGGTCTGCAGGCGTAACTGAATGCTTCAGAGAGCATCACCACTGCAGCACATGAATAATCACACCAGCCAAGTCTGCACTGAATGAACATTATCTACAATGGCAGGAGGCATCAAGGAATGCAAAAAAGGCATCTGCTGGGAATATTTTCAAATGTTGGAAGAGAACAATTTGAACATTTCCGATCCCCGAAGTACCAAATTCCAAAAATACCTCAGAGAAAAAAAAATTATTCCAATTATAGTATTTTCTCTGTTTTGGAGAGCTTCTTTGGCTATTAAAAAAAAGTGTAACTCAATTAGAATAATTAGAATGCTGTAACTCAAACTGGAATGCTNCCCCCCCCCCCGATGTCAGGGTTTTAAAACTTGCAGCATGCATGTTCTGAGTAAAGGAAAGTATTGTGTGAGCTTCAGCAGTTGCAATACTGAAGGGTCACCATTTGGATGTGTCTACAGCTTCCTTTCCAAAGGGCTGTGTCAGAACAGAAGGCCTGGAGCCAGGAAGCCCTGATACCTAGCCCTGGACATGACACAGACTCACTTGGTTTATTCATGTAGGCTCAATCCTGAAGGATAATAAGTGCCTCCTGTGAGATGCAGAGATGTGGCCCTGGCATGGATTTCTGCTGAGGTGTTTCTTCTGGAATAGCATTTATCTGTGCTGCGGCTGTGGCGAGGAGAGAATGATGTGGTGGAGTTGGATGTTGCAATACTGTGCTTGCGCTGCTGACATGCCAGATGGCAAAAAAACTGGTAGCGCTGGGATGGATGATGTTGCTAGCTTGTCCTCTCTGTGTATAAAGGCAAAGAGTACAAAACCCAGCTGTAAAGACTGCACTCTTTAAAGAGGCAGGTACACATCCTGGAGAGGCTGGGCATGACTGACCCACCTTGGGCTCAAATAAGCAAACACAATTTGTTACTGTTATGTATGAAGAGCTCTTATAGCAGTTTAATGAAACCTAAGGTTGGTTTACAGGGCAATTCACATAAGTGTGTACCAATGCACTGATGACTTGTTGGGACATGGAACAGTAATTCTGATCTTCATCCCTTCAACCTTTTCCCCCACAGCTCCCCACCAGTGACAAATACACATTGGGCTCATGTTCCTGTCATCTGCTTGTTAATTATGTTACTTAAGGATAGCAGGCCAGCACTAAAGTCTGAAGCTGCTTTCCTCTTACAAACATATTTAGAAAGTAAATTACAAGATTTCAGCGAAGCACACACATAATGACAGATCACTTTTGGGCTTACATTACCTTTGCCAGTGCATGGCCTCCCAGTTACTGATGTTCCAGTACCTTTGCCAATAAATGGCAGTCCAGTTATTGATGATTAACAACCATACTGTTAAATAGCTCTATTTATGTAAGAACAACTCAGCAAACAGTGTGGAGATGTCAGTGGAGGTGGCAATATCAGGATGTCAAAGGCTCTGGGTGTTTTCTGCTACTGAACAATTTAATGTAGGGATGACATTGCCCTCTCGTGGGTAATCGCTGAAATGGCAAATGGCAAGCTCCAGTCCTACTGCCGGCCTGGTTTATTAATCCTGCAACTCTCATTGCAGCAGGCGCTTAAACTCTTGACACATTCATTCCATGTGCTCAGGTCATTCAGAGTTGAGAACTCGTGGCACGCTGCAGGACCAGGACTTAGTCCTGGTTAGAAAACTCAGTGTGTTGGCTAGCACCACACCTCTGAGGCTGTGGCCCAGAAGCATCCCTGCAAAAGCCAGATATTTTTGCTCAGGATTCTCTGTACCGGAAGAACACAGGGAAATGCACTGCTTTTTAGTGTTTTAGCCTAAGAGCTGAGACACAGACCTATGCCACTGAGAGTCAAATCTGGCTAGGTCTGCTTTGCTTTGAAAATGCCCCTTCTTTTCTGTTCATCACCAAGAATTTAACCTAAGTAGTTCAGATCATGGCTCCTAAAAGGGGAGTTCATACAGTACAGAGTGGAAGGATGGAGGTGAGATGATAGTGTCTTCATTTCAGAAGATATGTAAACGGTTTATGGACTGTGGACTGTATTGAAAAATCCGTGGTATAGAGTGGGTGACTGGCCTGCCACGATGGTTGTGGTCATTAAAAATGGGCTGTCCCGAGAAGTTGCATATTATAAGGAGATCTGATATTGATTTTTGCCTAGATCTCTTCAGAGAACCTGGTTGTAGAAGACGAACATTCAACTGGTGAACTGGGGATGGAGGAGAGGGAGCAAAAGCAAGCAGGAGAGGGAAGGAAGGCTGAGAATAACCAAGCTTGGTTTTGCCTTAAGCAAAGCAACGTGTTTCCTGTGCCCAAAAATGTTTCTGAAGTCCACACTTGCTGCAATGTCAAAAATGCCATAATTGCTAATCTCAGAATATCTTTGTGAAGGAGGCACGTTGTTTATACAGGTGGGTAAGTGTCAACAGTGTACACAGGACTGTTACAGCAAGCATGGCTGCTGGAATATTATTTGTTAATAAACATTTCCTTCTCAACACCAGAAGAATATCCCCAGCTCCTGTCATCCACTGTGAGGAGCAACTGATAACAACCACAGCAAAACTACATAAGAATACATTAAACTAGCAATGTTCTGGTTTTAAAATTACTTGTTTATCTCCTGTTGTCTCCATACATATATATATATAAATGTTGGTGGGAGCTGCAGTGAAAACTTAATCCATCAAAGTCCTTGTTCAAACTGTCTCAGTTTCAATTTATTTGGGATGGAGGACAAATACTGAGTGAACAAGCAATATCTTGCTCAGAGAACAAACAGTGCTTTGAAGATTCAGCTGACTGTTGGAAAGGTGAGATGGGAGATAAGAGGAATATCCACCAGATCAATGCACACAAAAAGAAACCGCATTCAGACAGCTTGTCTTTCAGGATAGCACAACAGAGGAGAATGCAGGCACTTTTTAAAAATAGCTACCTTTATTGTGTTGGATATTGCACGTATAAGGTACTTAAAGAAAGAAAAATTATAGCAATAGTACATCTCTAGATGAAGCCAGTTGGGTTAAAAGTTAGGAGCAAAAGGAACTGTTTCAGATCCACTTTTATACAATTGCCAGAGCTTAGCTAAGGGAATGATGTCACACTGAGGCAAGCAAAGCAGTGCCTGGGTTTGATGTGGTGCTGGCTCTTGGACAACAGTACAGCACCCGTGTCTCCTGCACATCCTCTGAACTGTCGCAGCATGGCACTGCAGAGCAGAGCTAAGCAGTACCCCAGCTGCAAAACCAGAGCTGGCCTGCGAGCCATCCAGCGGCCGTCGGCGTCTCTTCTGGGCAGCAGGAGTCCTCAGGGTCCATCCACAACACTACAAATAGCCAGAAGAATCCCGTCTGTGAACTTAATGACTGTTACCTGGCCCAGCCATGTCCTCGCAGCTCCTTCCTGCCACGTTTGCTGGTGACAGAGCAAGTTTCCAGCATCAAAAAACAAGAGAAGGTAGCACCTGGCCTCCTGGCTGTAGTGGGTGTTTCACCAAATTTTGGGTATCTGCTCTGGCCACAGACATGAGAATATCTTGTTGTCTGAGTGGGAAGAGTGTGGAGGTGTTCCACTGTAACCCCATCCCTCCTGGACCCTCACGTAACCTGCAGCCCCCTGCCTCTTCTGTACCAGTCTCAGCTTGTCCTGACACTGCCAGTGTACCCCAACTCAGAATTACATGGTCTAATAGGTTGATTCTGGCTGGGTCCCAGGTGCCCACCAAAGCTGCTCTATCCATCCCCTCCTCAGCTGGACAGGGGAGAGAAAAATATAATGAAAGGCTCATGGGTTGACATCAGGACAGGGAGAGATCACTCAGCAATTACCATCATAGGCAAAATAGACTTGGCTTGGGGAAATCAGTCTAATTTATTACCAATCAAACCAGACTAGGGTAATGAGAAATAAAACCAAATCTTAAACCACCTTCCCCCCACCCCTCCTTTCATTCCCACACACAGCTTCACTCCTGAATTCTCTACCTCCTCCCCACCAGCAGC
The DNA here is from genome assembly GCA_013401275.1 of Pandion haliaetus. Lineage (NCBI taxonomy): Eukaryota > Metazoa > Chordata > Aves > Accipitriformes > Pandionidae > Pandion > Pandion haliaetus. The sequence continues at coordinate 41,727 of VYZV01008204.1, read as the reverse complement.
ACAGGGGGACAGGGTATTGGGTCAGCTCGCCACACATTTTCTCTGCTGCTCCCTCCTCCTCAGGGGCAGGACTCCTCACACTCTTCCACTGCTCCAGCATGGGCTCCTCCCCAGCCTGCAGGTGGATATCTGCTCCACCATGGATCTCCATGGGCTGCGGGGGGACAACTGCCTCACCATGGTCTTCACCACGGGCTGCAGGGGAATCTCTGCTCCGGCACCTGGAGGACCTCCTTCCCCCCCTCCTCCTTCACTGATCTTGGTGTCTGCAGGTTTGTTTTTCTTATGTGTACTCACTCTCTCCGGCTGCAGTGTCTGTGCCTGCCGCAACTTTTTTCCTTCTTAAATATGTTATCACAGAGGTGCTACCACTATCGCTGATGGGCTCAGCCTTGGCCAGCAGCGGGTCTGTCTTGGAGCTGGCTGGCCTTGGCTTTATCAGACACGGGGAAGCTTCTAGCAGCTTCTCATCTGCTGCCAAAATCCTGCCAAGGTTTGCAACTCAATGTATATGGCTGCAAGACAAAAATTCAATTTCTCCCACTCCTGGTCGTCCCATGCCTTTCAAATGTCTTCCTAAATTCCTTACCCTGAGCTGCCAATCTTCCCCTGTCTTCCCATGCCAGCCTAAGCTCTCTGTCCAGAAGCCAGGTGCCTGCTGCTCAGGTCCTCCTGCTCTGCTGGTCCAGGTACTGCTACTCCCCCTCCCACAAAACAACTCTGGCTTCTGCTTTCACAGAGATTAAAAACCACTGGCACAAGCTGCCTTTACCAAAAATTTGCCTGGGCAAGACTCTGAGAGCAAGAAAGGAGAACATGTCCTGGAAAAATGGGTTCAGTAGCCATAGCACAAGCATATTTAAGTATGTCATTAAAATAACTGGCCATTATTCCTGTCTCTTTAAAGTGGGCTTATAAGGTACCTGCAGTGACTCTGCATCTATCCCATGTCCTGCATTATGTCTGGTGTCATGAATGTGCTGGAACTTCATCATTTTTCTTGGAGTAAATATTCATTTCATATACTGGAACTATATAATTTTTCTTGGAGTAAATATTCTCTCTCCTTTTTCTTTTTTAGGATATACATATATTTGGTACTGTGTGAGTATGTAATTAACATATCTTACTACCATGGTGTTTTTCATTTGTACATCTCTGAAGAGAAAAACACAGATGCATGAAGGCACAAACTCATTTAGCAATTTCAGCTACAGGCTTTTTGGCTATTTTATGTTTCATACTCACAGCAAAAGGTGTCACTTTCCAAATATTTCAGCTCAAGAGAGCATAAACTTTCACACTCCTTGCAATCAACTTTTCTAATTGAAAACATTATAAAGGTGGTATGGTATTTGTGGATCAACTGTAGATTATTTACCATAACTGTGCAGTGAGTCTACAGCCATAGTTTGGTAACCATTGGCTTAGGAATGAAATCACACCATAATTTGTGTTCAGGTACTGGCATTGCCACAAATTTCACAGGCAACCTTTCCAGGCACTTTCATTATATCTTATTTTCCCCATCAGTAAAATGAATACAGATCATATCAGCTGCTCCCTAGGACTGTTGGGATGACTAGTGTTTTGATAATGGTGAAATCTGGGTGGATGTGGCCAGACAGGCACAAAACGTCATTATTATATTTTACCATTTAATAAACCCTTCAATTTAGAGTCAGACTTCAGCAGAGTTTAAGGAAAGCAGATTAGGAAATAAAAAAATAGCCAAAGACTAAACAGTGAAGAATGCTCATCACGTTTTGTTAAATTAGGTGCTTGAGAAAAAATGACTTGGTTTAACAGTCATGGAAAACAGGCAGATTCAGCTACAAGAGAAGAAAGTCGAAACAAACAAACAAACAGCCAGGCAGAAGAAAACAATTCTGCCTTTAGCTACTGCCTTGCCTTCCCTGGTGCTGGGTAATGGCATAATTTGTCATGATGTTTTAAAAAACATAATGCTTTAGCCACTAAATAATACTAATTTTTTCTTTTGTTTGGGACAACTTTTCAGCCATCATTTCCCTGGCTAGTTTCATAGAATCATAGAATGGTTTGGGTTGGAAAGGGCCTTAAAGATCATCTAGTTCCAAGCCCCCTGCCATGGGCAGGGACACCTTCCACTAGATCGGGTTGCTCAAAGTCCCATCCAGCCTGGCCTTGAACACTTCCAGGGATGAGGCATCTACAACCTGTAGATGGGCAACCTGTTCCAGTGCCTCACCACCCTCACGGTCAAGAATTTCCATTTTACATCTAATCTAAATCTACCGTCTTTCAGCTTACAGCCATTACCCCTTGTCCTATCACTACATGCCCTTGTAAAAGTCCCTCTCCTGCTTTCTTGTAGGCCCCCTTTCAGGACTGGAAGGCTGCTATAAGGTCTCCCTGGAGCCTTTTCCTGGGCAACCCCAACTCTCTCAGCCTGTCTTCAAAGGAGAGGTGCTCCAGCACTCTGATCATCTTTGTGGTCCTCCTCTGGCCTTGCTCCAAGAGGTCCATGTCCTTCTTGCGTTGTGGAACCTAGAGCTGAACACAGTACTCCAGGTAGGGTCTCACCAGAGCAGAGTAGAGGGGGAGAATCACCTCCCTCAACCTGCTGGCCACAGTTTTTTTGATGCAGCCCAGGATACGATTGGCTTTCTGGGCTGCAAGCACACATTGCTGGGTCATGTTGAGCTTCTCATCAACCAATGCCCCCAAGTCCTTCTCCTCAGGGCTGCTCTCAATCCACTCATTGCCCAGCCTGTATTTGCGCTTGGGATTGCCCCGACCCATGTGCAGGACCTTACACTTGGCCTTGTTGAACTTCGTGATGTTTGCATGGGCCCACTCTCAAGCCTGTCAAAGGTCCCTCTGGACAGCATCCCTTCCCTCTGAGTGCGATCATTCAGCCAATTCCTTATCCACCAAGGGGTCCATCCGTCAAATCCATGTCTCCAATTTAGGGACAAGGATATCATGCAGGACAGTGCCAAATGCTTTGCACAAGTCCAGGCAGATGATGTCAGTTGCTCTTCCCTTATCCACCAACACTATGACCCTGTTGTAGAGGGCCACCAAATTTGTCAGGCACAATTTGCCCTTAGTGAAGTCATGTTGGCTGTCACCGATCACCTCCTTATTTTCCATGTGCCTTGAGACTGACTGGCTTTGCAGCTTCTAGTATTGGGAAGGAAAGGCTTTTCTACAAGACTAAATTAAAAAAAGGATTGCTGCATTGTTTCTCATAACACATCTTTTTCCTAGTGGAAAAATCATGTTGTTTAACTGAAGGCTAGGAAATTAACCTTAAAAATCTACCCTGGAATCTGCTATTTTTCTTGTGCTTACTAGTTTCCATTTGTGAATCTATTTGCGGGTTTCATAGCAAGAACAATGCTCTTGTATTCATTTTTGCAGTTATGAGTCCTAAGAGATAAAAACATTCTGCTTTTCATCGTTGCTACTTCCATCAATTTGCTTTTGCTGTTATTACAGTTTATAGCAGCCCAGTGGAAGGTTTCCACCTAACGCAAAATAATGCAAGAGTACCACTGGTCCACATTCGCAAAATTCAATGACAAGTACCATTATTTCTGAGCATGCTGATAAAAATGCTTAGACTTGTACACTTTACACAGAGAACAATAGTTACTTTGGTACATAATGGGAACTGCTTTACCTCATATTTTCCTCTAAAATTATGGCTAATGTTTATGTAAATTCTGGAGATGTTCTCAACCAGTAACTGGGGGTAAACTGAGAAAATGGTGTCCCTAGAGATCAATGTCATGATTGTGGTGAGTTCAGTGCCAGGAGGGAAAGATCAATTTAATTGCTGTGCTGAAAATCATCCTTGAATTATTTAAATCCCACTTAAATCCTCTTTTTTAATTAAATTTAATTTAAATGGGCAATGGACCCTGTTCTAGCATGGGGGAGAATTTCTTTTCAGGCATCCGTCTGGTCTCATACAGACATTTGTGCATTACAGGGATGGTTTATGAATGTGGTTTACTTTTTCTCTGGAGACTTTGACCTGCCTGAGACAGAGTGGTGATGAGCTAACTTCCTGAGCACTGTCAGCCGTTCCAGACATGTCTGTAACTAATAATGTGTTATCTCACCCTCTGAACTAGAAAGAAAAGAGGAAGGGAATAAAAAAGATTAAGTGTTAAATTAATTTTAAATAGAAGCACTGTTTTATAGTTGCTTTTGTTTTACACACAGCAACAGATTTCCTGCTATGATAAACTAGAAAGCTGAGAAACCACTTGAAGTATTCACACTGGGATCAGACAGTTACCTTGTAGGTCCTCAGATCAGTGAAATTCCTTAAGTATTTATCATCCAGAGACAGAAATGAAAGGCTGATGAGCAATTTTCTTGCAGCAATTTCGCATCAGATTTAGGTGAATCAAAGAAATTTGGATCTTCATGCAAACTTTCATAGAACAAAGTAAAACATTTCTTTAAAGAAGTGGCATTTCATCCTGGGCAATCACTCATGGGAGAAGAAGGTTTTGTATTTCAAGGCTGTTAATAATGTAGTGTCATAGGGTTTGTGCCTCTTTAAAACCTCAGAAGGCTGTAATAAGGTGCAAGCTTTGTAAGTCCATATTCTCTTTTCAATAAAATAGATTCTTAAGTAACAGTTTAATTTTTCAAGATAAGCTAGAATATAGAGGGATTCTTAGTGCAGTTTTATCAGAAATAAAACCAGTAAGAGTGGTGCTTTGCTGATAAAAACCTAATAAACATGGACTCATGAATGCACCACTAAATGACTATAAGAGAGATGATAAATTTTTTTACATTTATTTTTTGTTAATTTGTGTGTTTGTTACCTGCTGTCCCATCCTGGGTAACTGATATGAACCTGTCTGACTGAGAGATCTCTTTGCTTTCTTAGAGTTCTTAGTTATTTGTGGTCAATCATGAGTTATTTTATTTTCAAGGTCCTACAATGGCCTTAAAGAAACTTTCTGAAGTATTACAAAAGTAAAATGAGGAATTATCTGCAGGCAGTAATATGCTGTTGGATAGCTTAGTTTTTGTGTGCTTTAACATAAGCTATTTCTGGGAAGATGACCTGATATCGAGTGATATAAATCACTGTTCTGCATATTTAAATCAGACATATATAAATTTAAACTTCATTTTCCTTCTTAACTTCCAGACTGTAACTCACTGGTATAACTTTATACATTCATTTTTTAAAAAGTATCCATTTTACTTACTACATGTATTGTAAATTACACCTAATATAAACAAAATAAGTCTGCTAGAAGGTTTTCTTTTACTAAGGCATGAAAATTTAGGAGCTAGTGTACTTCAGTACAAATGGTAAACAGAAGAGTGATAAATGTGGATGACAAAAACTGGAGAAACACATGGAAAAATAATGGTTATATACTGAAAACCAGCAGGTGACCACTGCTCCAGGGTTAATGCCCACATTAACTGACCCAGTGTTTAGTGAAGCGTGACACCTAGTGAGATTAAATAGCCATTCTCATGAATCCTCAGTAACTGTGAATCTCTTCCTTAGATAAAACGTTTAAGGATTCAGAGAGGGATCTGAACATCTTAAGGCAGCTGAACAGGTAGGACTACCCAACGCAGGCATAGCACGGGGCAGGGAGAGGGGGATGGAAGATTGGCTTCTGCTGCTGGATCTTGGCTTTGCTGTTCCATACGGAAAGCACAGGCAATACAGAGCGGTAGGACTGGTCCCTCCTTTCTTTCCCCCCATACCCCTCTGCCCTTAGTTTGAGCTACCCTTGGCCTTGGGTCTACAGCAACAAATACCAGCCTGAAGGCAACTGGCCAGGATAATAGCAACTCCAGGCTAATACTAGTTCCCCCTTCCCCTTCTCCCTCCTAGCCAGGAGAAGCAGCAGCTGGGTCTGTCTTTTGCTAGCTTGTTTAACTCTTGAACACCCACTCCCTCACTATTTTAAGTAGAAGAGACCCTCACACGTCCCACTTCAAAAATCACCCTGGCTCTATCCGGCATGATAATTACATCACCCTTCTGAAAGCCACAGGAATGTTTCTGGAAGCCTGAATTAATGGATTATCTACATGCTAAGTGCAGTTGGGGTGTAGCAACAAATTTGTCAACGAGTACAGTTTGTCAACAAATACAGCTGAGAATATACCATGGCATATCCAGATGGCACTTGATGGTCCCATCAAGTTCTCTCCTTTAAGCTCTAACAGATCAAATACTTCTAACAGCTTCTAGTGCCCTCAGATTTTACATTGCATACTGTGTTTTGGCATCTGAACATTAGATAAAAACGTCCTAGGATGAGATTGAAAATAAATAGCTCAAACTAATAGTCTTCCCTCAAAGGACAAGTGTGTCAACTCTTTATAAAACAAATCTGGTAAGCAGATTACAAACTGTGGCTTTATTTGTGAGCAAATAGCATTCTGGCTGGATTCACGGAGTCGAGTTCAGTCAGTCAGAAATTCCCAGGCTTGAAGTGCAACAGAACATAAATTCCTAAGAATTTGTCTGAGCTATTATGCTATTGTGTATTGCTGCACAAAATACCTGTTACAGTGTAAACACGCAGTCTACTTTGCAAATTCAGGTGGTGCAGGTTATTTCTACAGCTATAGGAAAGAAGGCAGAGAGACAGAAGTTCAGCCCTCTGTTGATATGAACTCTGACTTAACACAACGGTACTAGTGTTTGTATACATTTACAACAGATATAAGCTACTCTGTGAAGGGCTTGATATGGCAGGGCAGTACACAAGGAAACTGTGTTCCAGCAGATGTACCCATTTCCTCCTGGTAACTCAGAAAGTGCAGCCATGCGACCTCCACATACCTCTGACCAGCTCCTCCATCTCTCACTTGTGATGCTGCTGTGTCTTGACCCCATTTTAAGCATGGGGTAGCCTGCTTCCACATACCTGCCAGAAAGTTGCCTGGTTTTGAACATTTGCTAGAAGATTCAGACAAAGCTGATGCTTACTCCCTTGACTTGAGCAGAAAGCCAAATGTTTTAAGTTTTATAATTTACCATCAGGTAATTGAAAGGTTGGGGGGATGGAGGGTCAGTCTTACTCAATTTCAAGTAAAGTCCCACTATCTTGAATGTAGGATGACTCAAACAAATGCAGTAGAATTTTATCGTCACAGCCTCACACCTGTTTCAGCCCAGAGTCCCAACAGTTTTCTCTGTAAGCTTCTTTCATGGCAGTTACACCTACTTCTACACCAAGCAGTTCAGTTCTGTCTTCCTTCTTTCCAAATTTGAGATACTTCTGCCTTGGTCTCTGCACATCATCTCTCCTTCTGCACGATGCACGGTAAAATCCTCCATATACTCAAATTCTTATGTGACCTTAAATGTGCAATTGTTTAAATTTCAAAACAGATACGATTTAGGAAGGAACCATCTATTCTCTTGGTGTGACAATATGTCAACTTTAAATCTAAATTGAGATATTTGTTAATGTGAATTCTATGCTGTTGATAGGTGTTAATTAAGGGTATTAGTAAAAGCAGCACTCTTCATAACCACAGACTAGTTGCAGTGCTGAATATGGAACCAGGGAACAGAGCATGTGTATTTCAGTGTTGATAAGCAAGTCAGGACTGGGACACCAGGATACAATGAAGGTCTCAACTCATTCTCATTGCCTGCCCTTCAGTCTTTGCTCCCTTCACCACATAGGGCTACATGTGTGTCGTGGTTTCGGTTTCAGCCCAGCCGGTAACAAAGCACCACACAGGCGCTCGCTCACTCCCCACCCCCTCCCCTGGCCACAGAGGGATGAGGAGAAAATACAAAGGCAGGCTCGAGGGTCGAGACAAGGACTGGGAGGGATCACTCCCCACTTATGGTCACGGGCAAAAGACAGGCTCAACTTGGGGAAGAAACAAAATCCATTTAATTTACTACAAATCAAATCAAAACCAAGGATATTGGGAAGGAAAACCAAACATCAGAACACCTTCCCTCCACCCCTCCCGCCTTCCCGACTCAGCTCCATTCCCAGTTCTCTCTCCCTCCTCCCCCTGGCGGCACAGGGGAACAGGGGATGTGGGTCCGGTCAGCTCGCCACATCTTGTCTCTGCCGCTCCTTCCTCCTCAGGGGGAGGATTCCTCACTTAGTCCCCTGCTCCACCGTTGGGTCCCTCCCATGGGAGACAGTTCTTCATGAACTTCTCCAGCGTGAGTCCTTTCTGTGGGCTGCAGTTCCTCACAAACTTCCCTGGCTCGGGTCCTTTCCGTGGGCTTCTCTCCAGTCACACACTGCTCCAGCGCGGGCTTTCCCATGGAGTCACGGCTGTCTTCGGGAGCCTCCGCTCCACTGTTCACCTCCATGGGCTGCAGGGGACAGCCTGTTGTCTCACCACGGGCTGCAGGGCCATCAGCCTCCTCCGGTGCCCCTCCTCCCCCTCCTTCTTCACTGACCTCGGTATCTGCAGAGGTGTTCCTCTCACGTTCCAGTCCCCCACCCACTGCCGGTTCCCCTTCTTAAATCTGTTCTCCCAGAGGTGCTACCACTGTCACTGATTGGGTCGGCCTGGGCCAGAGGCGGGTCTGTCTTGGAGCTGGGGAAGGTTCTAGCAGCTTCTCACAGGAGCCACCTCTGCGGCCCCCTCCCCTGCTACCAAAAAAACCCTGCACCACACAAACCCATAACAATGTGATAGCAACTTTGGGAAGTTGTAGAAATAAGATACTAGACTTAGATGATGGAATTTTGCTTTGGTAATGCTGACAAGATACAGCTGCATGCCTCCAATGAATATAGACTGTACTGGGTCACAAAATGTGTATGCATTGGTATTGCGTGAACTTACCTGGAGCTGCAGAACACCCTCCAAACATCTCAACCTTCAGAGATGGCATTCATTGTGTTATTGTATATTATACTCGGAGAAACTAGGAGCAGAGAGACTCAGTCACTTGCACAATGAAATAGAATTTAGGAGCCCCAAGGTACCATTTCAGGCTCAGAATATTGTTTTTAATCTGAGAGATAAACACAACCTGTAGATGGCTGCATAAGTGAACCATGACTAAAAATATCATCTTCTATGTTTAAGCAGGCAGGCTATCTCTTAAGGAAAGCTTGGGCCTCAGACAGTCCTGCTAGAAACCTGGGTGTATTTCAAAACCAAACTGGAACTACTACCAAAGCACAGACTCACACTAAACAGCCTTTTTTCAGGACATAGCTCCACTTACTTGAGTAAAATAATTTCCTTTGAAAACAATTTTGTTCCAAGCATAGTTATACTGGTAAATTTTGTTTGCATGGGAACTGTGCCCTCGTGTTATGCTCAGAAAAACACTAATCTCTGAAAAATGTTTTCTTTGATGCCCTGTGTATGTACTTGAGGTTATTAGTATAAGAAGGGTTGGGGAGGTTTAGCACTAACAATGCAATATGGCTTTTTATTGTTCCAAGGATCTATTAATTTATCAACATCTTACAAATCTAAGGAGGCACAGTTACTGGATTAGCATAGTAGAAAAATTTCCAGGACAGTACTTGCATTTATTCACAACCTGCCTGCACAGTTCTGTTTACCTATTTGAATTGTCAGGGCTCACACCTCAGTTCCTACTCAGACAGGAGTCTGAGAAGACTGTTGTGCTAAATTATCTCAACGTGTATTTGAACTATTTCTTTGGGACTGTACCACTGTGCTTAAGTTCAGTTTTTTGGATAGAAATAGCACTTTCCATAGCAACTTCATCAGCTGACACTGACAGCATTTCTTAACATTGGAGAATCATTAATTGTATTGAACTTGATCTAGGGAAATTTAAACAAAATTGAGGAGGTAGAAGGCTTAAATCCATCTCTGGATTTGCTCATCTGTATGTCCATCTTCATAGAAACTGACAAGAAAATTTAGGGCTGCCCATTGTCGTGGTTTCAGCTAGGCTAGAGTTAATTGTCTTCCTAGTAGCTGGTACAGTGCTATGTTTTTGAGCTAGGTATGAGAAGAATGTTGGTAACACTGATGTTTTCAGTTGTTGCCAAGTAGTGTTTATATGAAGTCAAGGGTTTTTCAGCTTCTGATGCCCAGCCAGCAAGAAGGCTGGAGGAGCATGAGAAGTTGGGAGGGGACACAGCCAGGGCAGCTGACCCAAAGTGGCCAATGGAGTATTCCATACCATGTGACATCATGTCTAGTATATAAACTGGGGGGAGTGGGGGTGGGGGGGATTGCTGCTCGGGGACTAATGGGGCATTGGTCAGCGGGTGGCGAGCAATTGCATTGTGCATCACTTGTATATTCCAATTCTTTTATTATTACTGATGTCATTTTATTAGCGTTGTCATTATCATTATCAGTTTCTTCTTTTCTGTTCTATTAAATCGTTCTTATCTCAACCCATGAGTTTTACTTCTTTTTCCAATTTTCTCCCCCATCCCACTGGGTGGGGGGGAAGTGAGTGAGTGGCTATGTGGTGCTTACTTGCTGGCTGGGGTTAAACCATGACAGTCCATTTATTAATATTGCCTATACAGGGAATACAGCTGTAGCTGACTCTTATAAGTGTCTTAATAACCATATATTAACTTTGTGTGAGGCAGCCTCATACAAGCTAGAAGGAAGAGGACAGAAAAATTTTACTGGCTTTGTCTTTGGTGCTATTAATGTGTTCTGAGTCTTACTGAACTATGCAGAATATATATATAACTAAACTGTTCTATATAGTTTAATGTATATTATATAACTGTGCTCAGTAGTAAGAGCAGACACAATTTACGTTCTATGCAAGTGATGAATTGGAAATATAACATTGCCTTAAGCACCCAATGTATCTGACTTGATGTATGTCAAAGACCCTCACTTCTGATTCCAAAACCTAATTCTAGGGGAACGAGAAAAGGTGGACAGAGGTATGCAGCATTTCAGAAATCATATGGATGGAAAAATGACTGCCAACCACACAAATTCCCTCTATTATGCAAAAACTGGCATGCAGATCACACAGGTAAAAGTGGCAGCCCAAGGTAAAGCATCATTGCTTGGAATGCAACAAACCCAAACCTTTCCTACTTTGTCAAAACACGTGAACCTTGTCTTGGATAAAATCAGAAAGGAAAATGCAACTTTCTGTCACATTAATGTAAGATTAGAGCACCCTTTGTAATGTAATGGTTTCTTTGCCTTTTTTTTTTTTTTAAGTGTATTCAGAATACTCAAGCTTTTAGGCGCTAGAACCAATAATAGACTATTGCTATTGCATTACCAGCTAAATGATAGCTAATTTTAGCACAATTGAGAATTACCTGAAATTCTGTAGCTAGATGAATGAACTGCATTTGACTCCATAATGCACAGAAAAGATGACATTGATATTTTTTACTTGGTTCACTGTTACTGTTTGAGCCACAGACAGATAATGAGCAGTTGTTAGAAGTGAAGTCAACTATAGTCAAAGGCAAGCTTAACTTTTATCCAGCAATCATGAGGAAGGGACTGAAATATCATCTTCAGGTATGCATGTGTGATACGAGTTTTAACTCAGCATAGATGTTAGACCAACTCAGCAGTTCTGCCTAGTTTATGTTCTTCCATAAGCCAATGAGCAGCAGTAATAGGGCAAGAGAGGTGTTGCCAAACAGCATTCAAGCGATAGTAGACAGCCAATGACAAATTTTTGAAGTTAGTATTGGTTTAGAGCCCTTTTCTGCAAACCACATATGCACAGGCTTAAATTCCAGTGGCTGTTGCAGTGAGATGAAAACAAACTTAAGTTGGCCCCATATCCCTTCATTTTAACTATTTCATTTTCTCAGTTTTGAGGGTCTCTGTAACTGCATAGGCAACTGTCCACAGTCAACATAATTTTGTATCTATTTTTCAGTAGTGTCAGATGTTGATTTTGATTTTTTAACCAATACTATTTATAATAATGACACTGCAAGAGAAAAATGAAACAGAAATATGAATTATTTTGCTACAGCACAGATGAATTTGCTAATTAGAAGACACATATAGATAAATTATACCACGAGTTTGGCGTCTGCAACAGAAAAATATTCCTGCAGTAAAGATTATTCAGTAGGGAGATAGATTTGGTGATTAAGGCTGAAAGACTTGTTGTGACAAGTCACAACATTCTAAGTCACAAAGAATAAATAATGCAGAAGAATTAAAAATTAATCCATGTCTATAATGCCTTCAGACAGAAGGTGCTTGAGTGTTTGTATTTCAAAGACCAATAATGAAAAGAATTATTCTTGACATTTTTACATCTTAGTCATATAGCACTATTCTACCTTCTAAAATACATAGCACTGGTAAGTAATCTTGCCTTTAAAAATTAATAAAAGTATTTTATTTATTTGACAATATTGGAAATATTAAAGTTTGACAACAGCATCTCTCCAGGAGAAAGAAGGAATGCCTAGTGGGTAGCAGGGCTGTACATGACGGAGAGTTGCAGAAATAGAAGATTAACAAAGATATTAGTTGTATTTGTGATGATAATGTTTATTTCATGTCTGACTCTACCACCATGCTTCTCCTCTTTCCAAATGGTATGTTCAGTGGTCACAGGAGAGCCTGCAGCATTCATCTGCAGCTAGTCATCCTCCTCAAAAGTCACAGTATGGATCAATTCATAAACTTATAATCCCTGCCATTTTTCCTAGAAAAATAATCCTCCGTAAATTCTACAAAAAATCAGCATTGTAGGTTCTTAAGCAATCCTAACATACATTGCTCCATAAATCATTTACTAATAAAGGGCAGTATCTTGTCCAATGGAATAAGGAAGGACGCTCCTCCTCTTAACCTTAGTTGGTTTTTAGTTGATTCCTCTATGAATTTGCACCATCTATCAAAAGTATGCTACTGTCTATTGTTAAATTAAAAAAATGCATTTTTCCTCCTCATTTAGAAAAAGTACTAGTATTCACTAATATTCAACTGTGACTAAAGATGGAGGGTAGAAAGTTGCCAGTGAATTGAAGACATTTAAGAAAGCTAAATAGACAATTCTGTAAATTCAAATATTAGTATGTTGGCAAGCTTCATTCCCAATGGACACACATTCAAAGTAAAAACAAGTCTTACGGTTGTCCCACTGAGATCTGCTCCTCTAATTTCACAAGGTGCTGCTAATAAGGAAATATTTTCCACTACTCTGTACTTCATCTATGTCAAACATACATTATTTTAGCACTGACAAGTAAAACAAATTTTCTGAGCTTCCAAACACTCATGTGCAAAACCAACAGCCCTTGATTGAAGTCAAACCAGGTATTTTGTATAGTATGTATCTTTGCTTCACCATTATGAACTTCCTAGCTGAATTTTAATTTGAATCTGTTACTGAATCAGCGTGTCAATGATTCAAAGGACCCAACTCCATCTCAGTCTTAAAATACTGAGTTCTTCCATATACATACATGCAGACAAACAATGAACCAAGCTATCTTGGCCTAAGTGATGCCTGAAATCTGGTAATGGGTGACAGTGGATGCTTCTGCTATATAATTTATTCCAAATTCAGGCAGCATTATTTCTAAAAACTTTTGGAAGCACTTTTATTATTTTCTCATCTTATGTCTGAATTACATTTGCCATCTGGTCCCAGAACAGCAGGCAGTGCCTACACATCACTTGCACAGAAAATTCACTAGGGAGGTTAGTATTCATTAGAAGAGAACCAGAGCATTATTTATATGGTTAGATGGCAAAAATTAGAAATTTTCTACAGTATCCCCAGTTGTCATTTTAATAACAGCTATAAGATGCTCTGACTCACAACCCTGCTGAACACTTCCTAGGCCTAATATTTTTCACTTTAAATTCAGTTTCTCTGGAGTACTTGCTTTTTGACATATTGTAAGGAGTACATGACTTCTTTTACATATATTTGCTCCCCTACACACACACTCTTCAGGGGAAATTTTTTTTTTCCTCCAAGAAAATGACACAGTTGTATTATTAAATGATAAAATTATACACACCCACCCACTACTTTTAGGCGTTCCTTGCTGAGTTTTCTCATGGTCAGGCAGAAGTTCCTCAACAAACAAGTAAGACAGTTGTGGATGGGGTAAGCAAGCCAATGACTCCAGAAGGGACATAGCAATCAACAAAACAAGGCTGAAATGGAATCTCTTCAAGCACCAGCATGCAAAGAAGTGCCTGCAGAACAGCCACGTTCTACTGTTCTGGGGAATCAGCATACTTGGGTGCCTCACTGAAATGCCTCTACACTGATGCACGTAGCACGGGGGCAGGGGGACAGAGGGAGTCAGAAGCCTGTGTACAATTACAGGGCTCTGACCTCCTTGGGATCACAGAGTTATGGTGGGATAGCTCACACAACTGGAGTGCTGCAGTGGATGGATACAGGCACTTTAGCAAGCATGGGCTGTGAAGGCAAAGAGGGGGTATCACACTTCACGTGAGAAAGCAGAGCAGCTAGAGTGCATGGAGCTCTGCCTTGGGACTGCTCAGGAGCAGGCAAGAGCCTACGGGCCACAATGAGCAGGCAGACCAATACAAGCGCTCCTGCATCACATACTGCAAGACCAGCCTTCAGGTATCTGCAAGCCCTGAGACTAGAAGGAAAGTCTGGAGCAAGGAAGACTTACACTCAGAAGAGAACCACCAGAGCAGGAACCACTTAACCAGCTTGGACTTAAGTAAGTCCACGGGGCCTGATGGGTTGCACCCATGAGTACTTGAAGGAGCTGGCTGATGTCATTGTAAGGTCATGTCCATCGTGAGAGATTTATGAGGCTTGAAGAGAGCAAATGCCACTCCCCCCCCTGGCTGAACCCCCCAGAGGGTTATGATCAGCAGCACACAGTCCAGTTGGAGGCAAGTCATCATCTTCAGGAAAACACCATTAACATCAGAACCAAGAGGAAGGGGGAACACAGGAAAAGAACTGAAAAGTTAATGTGTATCAGTTTTAACTGTATCTTTATCGGGAATGACTTGTAATAATTGAGTAATCTGGACTTGAAGTGTTAGTAACATACGTGCTAGTAAGCAGACTAGTAATAGTTCTGTTAAAGTCTTTTAAATTCTGATCAACAAACTCTTGGCTTGCATAGCAAGTGTTTCTTTATCTTACCAATTGCATGGATGTTTCACCTGGGATCCCAGTCATGAAGACTGGCTATGAAATCTGAACACAACAACTGGTGAAGGCAAACCAGGCTGTATTTTAGATGCAACATGAGCACTCATCATAGAGAGCTGGCACCATTTTTTATGTTTGCTTCTACACACTTCGGCAAAAGGAGGAGATGGAAAATGCTTTCTTCTTAGACTTGGGCTAACATTAACTTGGGAGATAACAGCTTACAGTACCAAGTTTAAAAATCTAGGGCTAAGGAAAACTCAGCAGAACTTAAGTAAATCCCACACAAAGTAAAATAAAACCAAAGAAAAGTATTTCTTCATTACTGAGAAATAAAAAGTGTCCTATTTAAAAATCGTGACATTTTCTGATCAGCTTGTTAAGATGGATCAGGGAGACACGTTAGACATATACTTCATAAACAGTTATTTATTAAAACAAACAATTTCCTTTTCTTAAAATATGTGCTAATCACCAGAAAAAAACCTGCAATCAAGAAAAATAGGTTTGTGCATATATATAATTTTTACTGTACAGATTTTGCAGAGTAAGTGTTTGCATAGATTTCACAGTGCTCCATTATTACTGTCTAAAACAGCCTATCCTCCTGAAGTTCTTCAGCATTATCAGGAATGCTTTGGTTCATCTGAATATGGTAGATTGAACAATACAAATGAAACAGTAATTGCATTTTATGTCTTACTGGGATAGCTAATCTTCAAGTTGAAAACAACATTTGTTTACAAGCAAACATAAATAAGCCTTATCCTTCTTGTTCTGAATAAGGCATCAATCTTTTCAGAGCTCTACGAAGTTTTCCATGATGCCTTGTCTTGCTTTCATCTGCCAACTTTTTAGCTAGAAAAATTCTGGAAGATATCTGCACCCTCAAGCCAGTTCCGAAAACAGGATAGCCCTTTGTCTCTGATCTGTTTTCTTCCCTTGTCAGTAATGACTTCTCCAGTTTGTTTCACAATCACCAGTTTAGGAATTGCTGTTATGTTGTATTTCTTCTTCAGGTCACTGAGGGGAAAAAATTAGAAATAAAACACACCATTAGGGAGCATTTTAAGAAAACTCCTAGTCTCTCATGAAGGGTACTCTAGTCAGGATGCGTGGGAGAGCAGAAGCGATGAATACCTGGGCTTCCTCAGAGCTTGAGGCAGAGCACTGGGTAGTACAGGGAGATGAACAAGGCTGCAGCTGGGAGTTTACATGGTGAAACTTAGCTCAGGGAGTTCAGAGCTGCAGCATCCTTCCTGTAACTGGTCTTCGCTGCTGCCTCCAGCCTCCACAGGAGCAGAGACTGACTGACTCTCAGTGACAATAAAGAGGTCCATGGAAGGAAAGTGTGACACACCCTTCCACCCTGTTTTGACTAGCCAAAACCAGATGTCTTCCAGTCCCTTTTTACTGGACAGGAGGAGGATCTCACTTAAATAAGCATTAAACATTTATTCCTGTACAAAGATGTTCAAGTGTGCCAATCCCATAGAGCTACTTCCTATAATATCCATTAAAGCATGATGCATAATCCTTTAGCATAAATAGAAGAGATTGCAGAAATGCCTTAAATTCCCTCAGTGAAACAGGCTTTCTACATACAGAAATACAAGCAATTGAAAGATTTGCAATAAGGGCCACCCATCTAAGTTGTCCAAGGATAAAATTTCAACTCCTCCTCTGTCCATCACCCAGACAAAAGTGGCCATTTCTCTATGTCAGGAGATGGAAAAATCCAGACAGATTACAAATAGCTCAGTCTTAAATAGCCTACCGTTTTATAACATAGCTAAAATAGAGTTAAAAAATTAAAAAGCTATACAAACAGTGATGTTCCATGAATGAAATCAGGATCTATTCAAACAATTGATGAGCAGGTAACCCACGAAAAATTAGTAAGACTTCTGAAGGATGGAAATTTAATGGGATCAAACTCAAGATACATGGAAAATTAAATGGATTATGAATACCAGAAATAAAAATAACATTTGGGAGGGAAAAGCCTAGAGGACACAAAACTTCCAAAGAGAATCAAAAATACTTGCCGCAACTGGCACATGATAAATAACAAGGCATGACTACTTGGCATTACGCACCTGTCCTTGTTTTGGCTGGGGTAGAGTTAATTTTCTTCCTAGTAGCTGGTACAGTGCTGTATTTTGGATTTAGTGCGAGAATAATGTTGATAATTGTGGGAAAATAACAGAAGAATGGGGAGGAGAATCGTAAACATGCTCAAGTGACTTGCAGCTAGGGTATAGAAAAATACATACATGATTCTAATTGTTGTCTCTCCTTGTGTGTTTGACAAGGTGTTCAGGTGATATAGACCTGTGATAGACTCAGAGGCATTCTATTGAACATGCATGAGATTTCTTCCCTGCTGTGGGAAAGATCAAAGCACCGTGGTAAACTACGCCTGCGTGAATCCCTGAAAAACAAGTGCAAACAGCAGATTCGGCAATCCTGTAGCAAGGGCCGAGCTCTGTGGTGCCTGTGTTCCCATTTGCGTGCCTCTGCCTGGGTGCTGCTTCGGGGATCCCCTAGTTCGCAAGGTAATGAAAATAAATTTACTCTTTGCATTTCACACTTGACTTTGTGGTTATTCCCGCATCCTGCCTGTGTCAGCTCATAGAATAACACACTGTTGTTTTAGTTGCTGCTAAGTGGCACTAATCCTAAATTAAGGATTTTTCAGTTTCCCGTGCTCTGCCAGCAAGCAGGTGCACAAGAAGCTGGGAGGGAACACAGCCAGGACAGCTGACCCGAACTAGCCAAAATGATATTCCATACCATAGGGCATCATACTTGGTATATAAACTGGGGGAAGTTGGCCGGGAGGGGCGGATCACTGCTCCTGGGGGCAGGCGTCATGGTGAACGAGCAGCTGCATGGTGTTTAGTTGCCAGCTGGGGTTAAAACACGACACCAGCACAGAGATGAAAGCTCACAGATAGCAGGCTATCAGCCACATGAAGTAGTAAAACAGAACTCACTGTTTACACAGATGAATTGAAAGAGATGAGTAAGATGCAAACAAAAGGAATATGCAAAAACAGGAGAGAGAATCAAAGAATACCACAGCATAAGCCACTTCATTTGAGCATGACACAGGCAACAGAAACGGAAAGATTAAAAACATTTCCAAGGAAAACAGTTTAACAGCTATGACACAGTTTGTTTGTTAGAGGACAAAATAAAGAAAAGGAAAAGAGCAAGGCACATGGATCTCTCTTTATAGAAAGACAGTGTCTTCCATACAAGAAATTCACTTCACTTGGAGGGGTGATATTTCAGTGCAAACGAAAAAGTAAAATTCAGGACACAAGTAAGCCAGAAAAACATTTTTGAGACTAAGACTTAGTCACTAGCACTGACAACAACTTTTTGACATGAATTTTATTAATTTACAATAGAAGTAATTAAAAGTCAATGAGCTCTGAGATCATTAACCATCTCAATGGACATCAGATAAAATCAGAGTTAGTTGAGAGTGCTGCTCAACAAGAGGAGCCTCAAGTATTTCCAGAACTCCAGAACCAGTCCACTGCCCCAGCTCCAACTCAGAAAGAAAAGCAGATAAAGAATGTCTGAAGTTTCCTGCCGTGTTTGTCAGGACACTGCAAAAACCAAATTCTTTCCAAATACGTGGCAATAGCAAAAACACTACTGTCATTAACACTGAATGTCCAAAGAAGAAAGGAAACCATTTGTTGAATACTAATAAACAGGCAGAGAAATAGGTTTAGACTGGTGATCATAAAGTCAGAAACACACTGGGGTGTTTCCCCACCCTTTTCAAACTAAGATAAAAAGGTAGGAAAACTATTACCTACCTCCTACCATTTCACACTATTCACAGGTCACCCTCAGCACCTCTATTAATTGT
The DNA here is from genome assembly GCA_013401275.1 of Pandion haliaetus. Lineage (NCBI taxonomy): Eukaryota > Metazoa > Chordata > Aves > Accipitriformes > Pandionidae > Pandion > Pandion haliaetus. The sequence goes on along the minus strand of VYZV01008204.1, from coordinate 22,738 downwards.
ACTAGACATTCACATTAGAGAGCCACGAGTGAAACAATGTAGATGCTAATGAATTCATAATATTTATTTTGGTAGGCAGAAGTTAAAGAAAATGTCTTCTAGTGCATCATCCTCACAAGTGATATTCCACAATTTTAGCATTAGGAATGCACGCTATGGTGACAGACATGCTGGAATCTAACAGGAAAAGTGAGGAACATGAAATCTACACCTAAGATGCAAGTTGTGCAGTCTAAAAGGAATCCCAGAAAAATGCAATCAGTTTTGAGGAAGAGATCATGTGTTTCAGAAGGGGTATAAGAAACAGATTAAGTGAACTGCAACAGATCAGATCAAAGTAACAGGCTCCCCAAACGAAATGTAATCTGTTGTATGGAAAATAACCTCCCTGCATTATCTTATATCAAAGCGAGTAGAAATTAAGCATCTTTGGAAGAACCAGAGGATAGAGACACAACAAGCAATAATGGAATAGCCAACTTGCAAAATCAAAATACGAATAACTTCACTCTCAAAACAAAACTTACATCCTAAATGGAAACGTAGTGCCAAGCACCATCACTACAAACAAGAACATACACTGTGTGAGGTTCAGATGCCTAAGTATTTTGATTGGGTAGAAATAAAAATTGTAGACATTGTTAAAAAATACAAGGCATTAATATACAGGCATTCTCTATGATTTCCTGGAAAAGAGGAGTCTTAAAAATACAGAAAATAAGACCTAAGTGAAATACTGGCCCAGACAAGGCATTTGTGAAACACACTTTTCCTTCTGTTTTTTTTTCTTAAGAGAAGACAAATAAAACAGATAAGGAATACTGCTCTGCCATTATGTTGGCTGAGCAATAATGCAAAAAAGCAGCAATAATATGGTCTGGCAACAGGTTTGCTTTCTCACTGAATTCTGAAATAAAAGCAAGCAACCAAGAATCCTCATAGACCTTTCCGAAGTCTGCTAAAATGGGAGAAAAAAACATTCCAAAGCGAGTTCATGTAGAAACCACACAGAAGACTATCACCTCATACCACTTGTATGACAGGATGGGTAGAAGATACATTTTACTGGTTCAGTAGACAATAAAATAGCTTCAGATGCCTAACACAACTGTAGCAGAGAGAGAACAGTAGGAAACTGAAGGTAATTTGCTACGGTGACTGGAAACTAACACTTTGCTTTCCTAAGGAAATGCATATACAGCTTATCCACTCCAGCACAGGCATCTTGTTTACCTGAGCTGAAGGTTGCTTGCATCAAACCAGACTGAGGCAGCCACACATTTTTCTTGCATTTGCGTGCAGCCTGTATAATGAATGGACCTGAAGAAGGCTCAGGAAGAGTTCTGCAGATAATGCTTCTTAATCACTGTGTACATAGGTACAGGTCCTTACAAAAATAACTTTTTAAAACCTGTTAAGATCATCCTCTCCTATAGGGATCTCAAATCCTGTGACTCACCCGCACAAACTACATATGCGCCATCGGACTAACTCCAATGGCAATTAATGAAATCATTAACCATAAATAGAAACATCACATGTGCCACAAAGGCAAACTCAATTCTCTTACAGTAAAATACAGTGATGTAACTAATGACATTCTTAAAAATCAGTTGCCTAGCTATTCCCAGGTAAGTGTAAAGGGACATAGAGTGTCTCACTGACTAGAAAAATCCAAGACCCAAACAGACAAAGCAGAAGAGGAAGCTATAATAAAACATAAGTATGGAAGACTGAACAAGTAACCTTTGCAGACACAGGGAATCTTTTATCCAAATCCTTTTGGATATCAGACCTTGGTCATGCAGGTTAGAACATGAGAGGGCAACCTTCACTTGCATATGAAATACCAAAGGATGAAATTAAGACTGAGGCAAACTGGAAGTCATTGCAATTGTTAGGTCTTTTGATTCTTAGGAGAAGGCTCTATGAAAGTTTCTGAGAGCACATATTTTATACTACTAGGTAGTACTGGCATTGGGTAGGATGGAGTTAATTTTCTTCAAAGCAGCTTAATGGTGCACTGTTTGAGATTTGTTACCAAAACAGTGTTAGTAACACACCAATGTTTTAGCTATTGCTGAACAGAGCCTACACAGCACCAGGGCCTTTTCTGTTTCTCAGGCTGACCTGCCAGCGAGTAGGCTGGAGGTGCACAAAAGGCGAAGCTGGGACACCTGACCCCAGCTGAACAAAGGGATATTCTATACCATATGACATCATGCTCAGCAATAAAAGCTGAAGAAAGGAGGAGGAAGGGACTGACGTTCAGAGTTAGGGCATTTGTCTTCCCACGCAACTGTTACACTGGATGAAGCTCTGCTATCCTGGAAATCACTAAACATCTGCGGGCCAATGGGAAATAGTGAATGAATTCCTTATCTTGCTTTGCTTGTGTGTTCACCTTTGCTTTATCTACCAAATTGTCTATCTCAACCCACAAGTTTTCTCACTTTCACCCTTCCAATTCTCTCCTCCCATCGAACTGGGGCAGGCGGTGACCCAGCAGCTGGATGGGGCTTGGCTGCCTACCAGGGCTAACCCACAACGTAGGTAAGTATTTTTATAAAAGGGTTTAAGATCTATACGTGAGAGGGTTTTTGAGCTGTAGGCAACACAGGGCAAAGTTAGTATCGTATTGGGAACATAAATAGTACATTTTATACACTTGTGTAACGTGGTATCTGACAATACTTGAATTTTAACAGCTTCCACTTGGAAGTGCTTTCACTTCAAAGTGATAAGACAGCCTGCTAATCTGCTTCTAGCAGTACACCCTGTAATACACAGCTGTATGTCCATTTTCTTTTAGCTGTGAACTTTCTGCATTTTTAAGTGTTAGTCACATAAACAAGCACATCATATGGATGGGATTTTAAAGCATCTGTTGAGATTTTGGGACAGCAGTGTAAAAAGACTAACACAGCCAATAGCTTTTAACTGCTCAGATACTTTCACTCTTCTCCTTCTGCCTTCCTTTTTTAGCTCCCGCCCCCATATTCCTGTAGGTGCCAATTCACCCTCATACCTAAAGCTCCCTAATACAAAATCTCAGCATAGCCTTTTTATTTTCCTTCTTCAGGAATTCTTTGGGATTCTAATTTTCACTGAGGTGTACAGGACATGGACTCAGTAAATACCTGTCTATCTGGCAGCCTGCAAGAACTACGAGCATGCACTGGGCACCTACACAGAGAATGATGCCTTTCACAGTAGGGCTCAGTATAAACAGGGCAGTGTATCTTTGTGTATCATAGTTAAAACATCAGTCCCCGTTTACTAGCAATTGTTGCTGACATGTTCTATCCCACTGCTGCTCTTCCTCTCTAGTATTCCCTTTCTCCTTCTTATGCTCACCTCCTACTAGATTGTCTTCACACAGCCCTGCAAGGATCAAAGCCTGTGCCTCAGGCAGCAAAAATCAACATTAAGGCTGCGAACAGTCAAGGCATCAGGAGCAGTATTTCCTGTTAAGTCATGCAACAAACTACATAAAGTAGTAAAGGTGCAGTCCCACCTCAGGGAAATAGTCAGGACTGACAGCATGAAAGAGTCTTGAGATCCTGCTCCAAATTCAGTATTTTGCTTCTCTGCAGGTATATGCAAGGCATTGCACTTCATACACTACAAGTATAAATTCAGGCTACTTCTTAAGATGACAAAATCATCCCCAAGAAACGCCATGCTTCTGTTTGTGAAATGTGTTTCAGATGGCAAATTTAAAATTGGCTCCATTGTGCCTAAGAGAGACTTCAGTCTGTGCTGCAGTTATGCATCTTAAACACTGAAGTCACCAGCTAGAATATTTTAACCTCACTGAAGATACCGAAATGTCTTCTTTACATAGTCCACAAAAGAGCAATCAATTCAAATTACTTACAATGGAACTTTAAAAATATTAACAAATAATAAACGTTAATAAATATGTGAATGTTAATAGATATTAATAATCACATTATTAATTGATGTTAGACAGTTTTAAAATTATATTCTTACTTAGAACTAGTATTTAGCCAGAATTATAGTTTGGTTTAGTGATCACACATCCATCTGCTGTAAGTCTGCAATGATTCACCAGTATCCCTGAAGCCAAACTAACAGTTAATTCAACCTAAGCACCTTGAACATCTCCACACAGCCCTTTATGGTCGTATAAAAGAAACACAACTTCAAAAACATTGCCTTTTCATATCCCCCTGCACTTTGCTCTTAAATAAGCCACTTCAAACGCTATGATCTCGCAGCTATCCATGACAGGATAAGCCATGTTTCTCTACAGAATTCTGAAGGGCATTATGGACTGCCACAGAAAAGCCAATTAAACTATCTCTGTACCTCCACTCCATGACTTGGACAAAAGCAGAGTCAGAAATAGACCCCTAATCCACAGAGGAAGAAGCTGTAAGCACATTCCCATGGTCTATGCTGAAAAGCCTGCTGGATGCAGTAACTTCAAGTGCTACATTTCCATCAGGAAATTTGCCTGAATTCTATTAGAATTAGTAGATACCAAATACAATTACTGCCTGGGGAGCCTTTGGAGAACTATGGAAAACAGCATTGCTATTTCAATCTATTTTTAAGTCAATGGAAACTGTTGTTAAAAAGGCCTAACATTAATTGGTTGCTGACATCCAGGAATGAGCCAAGGAAGGATGAAATAGTTCTGGACTTCAGGTTGTTTGCTCTTGAGGTTGTCAAAGCACACTGACAAAACAAGATTAATAAACCTGCTTTGCTTTGAGCAAGTAGCTAGGGTGTTACACACCTCTATCCCAGGTAGCACACTGGGATGCATCTAGAGTTACATGAATGCTAGAAATTACTAGAAGCAATAGAACAGAGTTTTTTGTTAGAAGAACAAATCTTGTTACAGGTTTAATTACCCAGCCTATGTTTAAAAGTCACACTAATTCCTTGTTATGTGACTTTTGATGACATCTCTAACAATATTTTCCACAATCTACCTACACATTACTTAAAGGGAAAAAAAATCCCTTTACCAGTATCTACACATATTTTAAGTCTCCAGTTATAGGCATTTCAGTAGCCCTAAACACCTTACCTGTACCCCTGTCATGCCAATCTGTAGTTCTTGATATGAGCTAAATCATGTTTCTGACAGTCACCCAAATGAGTCTGCACCCTTGACTTAAGTCATCAAAACAGTTCTTGGTCTTATCCTTCACCCTGTTACCTACACACGGTCAGGTCCTTTCCTTTTGCTGTTTTGCTGAGCAAGCTGCCTGCAGGAACGCCCCTTTAGAAATCAAATGGCACAAGAATTTTGCATCCCAGTTACCATGTGCGTTTGCCACAGCTGAACTCCAGCTGTTACTACGTTTCCTTTTCACATAGCTTACTTGTATCTGTCTGAAATTCTTCATAGTTTGCTCTGCTCTCCTCTAAGTTGTTCAGCTATCAGTTTTGCTGCTTCTTCATTTGCCTTATTTCCAGAGCATTAATAAGCTACACAACCCAGAACCACCTCAGTAACAGCTACCGCTGTGCTGAAAAACAATCACTGGATCCTCGTTTGCCATTAGCTTGTTTTTGACTCACTATTCACATCATCTCCCTAATACCTGGGGTCTTTATCCACCCCTCTTTGAAGACCTTTTAAATCCTAAATTCGATGCGCAGACCCAGTCTTCCTTCATCGCGTTCTTCACAGATGTAACGTGCTACTGCTACAGCCAAGTTACTTCTCTGAAGAAAGGGAGCTGCTGCTTTCACGTTAGTTTGTCCGTAGGGGAGCCGGGAGAGCCAGCTGGCAGCAGCTGCTGCTCAGCGGCGGGACTGGACTGAGGGGACGCAGCAGCGGGCGCTTCACCTGACGGAAGAGGCTGCAGCCTGGATTTCAGGGGGAAGGGAAGGAGCGAGCCAAGAGGGCAGGCGGAGGTCCCGGGGAGCTTTAGTGTCAGGGGCTTCGTTGTTAGGTTACCCGGCCGCTAAAGCGCCCACACTGTCTGCCCTCTCCCGTACTCGGGAGGAGGGGTGCCAGCAGAGAGGCCGGCGGCGGGGGAGCAGATCACCCCGCCAGTTGCGGTCCGCAAGGCGGGGGGCGGCCCCGGCCCCCGCCGCGGGAAGGGCCGGGCGAGGGGCCGGGGGCCGCCGCCAGTACTCACTGCTTGTAGGGGTCGTGGAAGGGCAGGGCCAGCCAGTCCCCGTGCATGGCGTGCATGTAGCCCGCCATCTCCTCGGCGCTGTGGTCGGAGGAGATAAAGACGACCTCGAAGGGGGCGGGGGGCTGGGTCTCCTCTAGCAGTTCCGTGTAGAAGTCGCAGAGGACGGGGGTGAAGTCGCGGCACGGCGAGCACCAGCCAGCCGAGAAATACAAGCCCACGACCTTGTTCTGCAGAGCCTCCTCGGGGTCCACGCTGCGGCCGTCCCTGCTGATCAGGAGCCGTCCGCTGAACACATCCACCATGCCGCCGGCGGCCGGCCCCCGCGGGACGCAGCACACCGAAGGGTGGCACCGGGGGCTGCGAGCCCGGGGAGGCCCGCGGCACCTCCGCGCTAGGACCTTCCTCCCGCCCCGGGCGCGCCACTCAGTCCACCCAGGGCAACAGCCCACCGTCCGCCGCCGCACCACGCTCCCAGCCCCTAGTCCCACTGCCGCCGCCGCCCGGGGCCGGCTTGCCGCTGACTGACAGCGGCGCTTGCCAATAGCCGCCTCGGGAGGGCGTGGCCCTGCCCCGCCC
>VYZV01008204.1:2889-15723 GCA_013401275.1 Pandion haliaetus | reverse complement strand
GGTCTCCGGAGAGGGGAAAGGCAAAGCACGCTCATCGCTCCTCAGCCCGGCCTACGTTGTTGCCTCGCTGGGCTGTTGCGCAAGACCAGAGGTTTGGTCTAGAGGTGTTTTTTCTCTTCCTCTCAGTGCCAAGTCGCCTTTTTGAGAAGGCAAGTACATTTCAGGGCTTACTAACCTTACTGAAGATACTGAACTTTTAGTAGGCTTCATCAGGAGTCACCTGCACGGCAAAGTCTGACAGACCTCCTCAGCTTGGCATGGATTTCACCTTCTCTCCCCTGCAGGTCTCCTCACAAGGCTTGGTCAGCTTTGGCGCTGCACTTTCGGTTTTCTGTCGGACGTACAGCACTGATTTTTTTTTTTTTTTTTCCTAGCATGGAAAATCATCTGAATTCTGCTTCTAAAAGCGACTGTCTATTCTATGTCCAAGCAGAGGGGGAATCCTCATTTTATTCCAGTGCATGTATGGTGTGTTTGGGTTGAATAATGCTTTTTTTTCTCTAGCTGATACTGATTTAGAAATGAATAAAAATGGCAGAGATTACAAGTATGCAATCTCTTTTATGACTAAAGCAACCTGCAAAAATGAAATGAAAGATGATTTGGCTGTGGGGGACTTAAATTACAGTTTAATTAAAGGGTTGTGATTGGGTGATAACCACACCTGGTACATTGTCTCATTTTCATTAATTGCACAATACCCAATTAAAAGAGAATTTATCGTAACAAAAAATAATCAATATTCCCCAAAACAAATTCTGGTATTTATACTGGACACTTCAAGTGTCTAATCATGGAGCTACCATAGAAAATATTTCATGTTAAAACCGTGTGTCCAAATGCATTCTAGGCTTTTACTCTTTGCTTGGCCCTCTTTTTTAAGATGCGCCGCCTCCAAAAAAATCTGTCAGTATTACTTTTGGAAAAGACAGAGTAGTGACAAGTACATATCACGGTTCAAATAGTGAACAACAGAATGGAACTGATGTTAATCATGATGGGTGCTCAGTTATGTTAACTGCAGCTAAGTTCATAGTGAAATTAAGTCCAATTTCTACATCTGACCACCTACTGACCATATAGCATGCACTGTAAGAACTGCAATAATTGAAGTAAAAAATTCAAATTTAATTTTGTATAGGAATAAACTGAGTACAGGTCTCCTCCCACACATGTACCTTTCCTTTTGACATCTTTTTGAAATGTTTATTTTTTCTTCCACTGGCCTGACCCCAAGTTCTTGGTTATCTACTGCCACTTTCCATCCTGAGTGAAAGAAACAAGATATCATTTTAAAAATTTGCCCATGTGAGAGAAAGCCTGAAGAAGCACCACAGAAGTAACACAGCAACAGTTTTTTTCGGTAGGCTTCACCAAAAGTAACCACCTGGTTGTAGGATCAGTTTGATTTGTGAGATGCACTCACCTGCCTTTTCTCTTACCCCTTTTTCCTTTTATTATGCAGATATACTACTAATTAAAAGACTGCTTTCTTGTGTGCATACACATTTTTAAAAATGCATAAGAGTTCAGCCATTATTATTATTTTCTAAGAGACTTGTTTATATGCAAATTAATCTTTACGAATCAGGCCTTTTTATTTATGTCCTAGTATATCTGACTAATTTGTAATTACTACTCTGATATTTTACAGTTTGAAAAAAAAAAAAGAATTGCTTAGGTGTTTGAAAGTGTTTTTAATTCAAATGTAGGATTTCTCCATTTTCATGGACTGTGGAGTTATATTGTTTTCAAATCCAAGTATCTGCTTCCAATACAGAAGTGACACTTAAAACAACGTGATCCTCCCAACTCTCACATCTCCCATCAATCCTTTCTCCAAGTTTTGAATGCTGTTTTGTGCTGTTCCCCCCGTCAGACTTCTATCTGATGTCAGAAGTAGAAGACAAAAGGAGTAGTGAAAGGTTGCCTGTTCTTAAAATAGCACAGAAGGGAAATTCAGCTCACTCGAGCCTTTGATTTGCCATACTGTCTGCCTTTGTGAGACCACTTGGGAAACAGGATGGAGTCAGAGCCTTTGGAGCCTGTAGAGTCACAGGAAAATGGAAAAAAGTTGCCACATAAGTTTAGGCTACCTTAGGTTCATTACTGATATTCCTACCAATTTCTCCTTCAACCAGTGAAAGCATATTTTCTCAGATACTATGAACTGAAGCAATGACCCAAGGAACTTGCAACCATCCCACCTCTACAGGTTAGAAAGCTGCTTAGCCAGATATGGTACTATTCCATGGGAAAAGGATGTATCGAGATTTGCCTTTGAGGCCCCTGGGCACACAGGAAAGGTTTCCAGCTACCTACAACTCCACAGGGAGAAAGAGCTGCGTGTACAGGGTGCACAAGGTTTGAGCTTACAGTTATCTGTGCTAAACTTGTTGACAAATGTAATGAGCAAAGAAGGGAGTCCAAGCTGACAGGGAGTATAGCTGTGACTAGTTCAGTGCTTTGCTGCTTCTTGAATGTGTAACTTGCTGAAAGCCTGTCTGCATGCAAACCAACTGACATTTTTTACCTCTGGTTATTCCTGTTGCTGGAAAGAAGCATGATCTTGTATGTGAAAAAGTAACTGTACCATCTTCTGAAAATTGTTTTAGTTTGGGTACGCTTCCCCCTTCCCTAAGCATACAAACAACAGAAGACAGGATAAAAGTTTAAAATGGGTGCAGAAGCCTGTACGGCTTGAGCCTCACCCTGCCTACACAGAAGGCAGGCACATGCACACATACTAGCTTATGAAGAAAATTATAAATTGACTGATGTACTCCAGATCATAAGTCTCAATGACAGTGATGTTAAAGTTCTTTAAACTATTTAAGGAATAGCTACTAAGCATGAGAAACCAGATACCTTCCTCAGAAAGCTTAAGGTGATCAACTCTGTCAGGACATCACAGATTCACTGAAAATGGTGCGTATCACAGAAAGTCTAATCTTGCACCTGCCTTTGGTTTGACCACAAATACAGTTCTCTATGACACTAGCACAGAGCAATACAACAAGTTTCACTTTATGATACCAATGAGGCTAGAGCCTGTTTCAGCTACAAATGTTTTCTAGGACTATTCTCATTGAAGGTGTTAACACTATCGTGATTTATTCCTTCCCCTAATCTCCACTTGGACGGATAATAACGGAGGTTTTTATACAGAACCTGTGGTCCTTTCTCAAGGGAGTGTATTAGCTCTGAGATGACACTATCAGAAAGCTTGTAAACAATGCTCATTCAGTGGAAGCCTCTGGGGAATTCCAGGGTAAAGTAATTGAGATAAAAACTTCCCACCACAAAATATTGCATTGCTGATTTTGCTGGAAAACAAGCTTTTTATTATTGAATTTACTATATTATTTTAATATACCTGTATTTAGTTCTGTCTTTTAATCTAAAGGCAAGACTTTCAGTTTATTTAGGATCATCTTTGCAATGTGAGCACATTTCCCTTGTGTGTTTTACTTCAGTTTACACTGAAGTTAATTATATATCCAGGTTTTGACAAGCAAATGAGAATTTAAAAAAATATTTTAAGAACTTGCATCAATAAAGTCATGCTTTCAATGGTATAGGGCAGCATGCTGAGAAAGAGACACAGAAGAAATTAAATGAAAGTAAAAAATGTTCAAACTTGCTAACTCCTATATAGCATAATATACGCTCAAGGCAGTGTAATTCCATACACCTCTGGTGGCAGAGCTAATATCTCTATAGGCTGCACACAAATTAAACTAGGAGAAGGTTCTGAAAGCCTGTCCAGGTCTTTAATAAACACACTCTCTCCTTCGTGCACATTTTCCACAGCTGGTACTGTTCTGAGTAGTAAAGGATTTGATCCAATAAACATCTGCAATAAGAAGTCCCTTGCAACTTGCGGTATATGCATGATGCTGGATTTTTAAGTGAAAAGTTATTAAACATAAGGTTTCAATCTGCTTATAATTCTTAAGCAGTCTGTGGAAAATGCATACCTATATAACACAATTTACACTGACAAGCCATACATACGTCCAGTAAAGCCATAAGGCAAAATATGACTAAATTTACTCAAAGGAGAGTGCTACCTGGATAAGGCTTGTTGGACCGGTGTTCAATCTAATCATTAGCACACCATGTACTTAATTATATACTCTGTGTAAAAAGCAGAAGTGACAAACCTAATCAAGATAAACTTTGGTTGGACAAAACTATATGGAATGCAGTCCCTGAAGAAGTCAGGTTAGAAACTGACCTTGGAGAATCCCATCGTGTGTGAATACTAGCCAGTCAGAAAATCAGAGCTCAAAGGAGACATCAAGGGAAGGAACACACAGAAAAAAAGAAACATACCAGTGGATTAAAGTTAAATATGTAGCAGCCATTGATACAACTAGATTTTTTTTAATTCACTTTCTCAGTACATATCAATATGATTTACAGCAAAGGGTTATTATAATCTGAGTTATCAATGAGAAAACAGGTAATTTTATTCTCCACAGTGTACAGTGAAAAAAAAAGTGAAAGAAATCTTCTTAGTCTCAACCCAATACATTAACCAATGAGCTGTGAAAAGAGACCAGTGCACAAAGAAATACTGAGCCAAAAAAATTCTCAATTTTACCATACACAATCTGCCAACTAAAATAGTTATTGGATATTCATAGCACTTCTTAGAGCTGCCACATTTGGTACACTGTTTCCTCAGCTGGGATCAGGAGACCCAAACACATGGGCCGTTATTACATAGTCAGCAGTAATAAAAGTACTTTGTGAATGTTCCTTCATGACTGTTCTTGGATCTACTTCGCCTATGTAACCTCCACACACAAAAAATAACAGTACCATTTTTTCAGGTAGAAAAATTAACCAAATAAGTAGTGCATAGGTTCTTTAAATTACAATTTTATTACTGTTACTCAAATTGTCTAGTGCCTAACAACTGACATCAAAGGCTAGCTGTAAGGGAATCCTGCTTTCCCTGGATAAGAGATACACTGGGATGCAGCTTATAATTCTTACCACAAAGAGATCCATCATCAAGTCAGGATGGAATGACAGCTGTAACAGCTACCAGTTAACCAAAACATTTTAGTACAGAAGATATTGTTTAGGTAAGGAATATCCCCCTTTTTTGAAGCAACAGGTTGTTACAAATGACAGGTAAAAATTTTTATACATAACAATTTTATACTAACATTTGGAACATACCCCTGGGTCCCAGCTTAATATGCATTCTTGGCGAAAATAAACAATAACACATACAGCAAGGAGGAAAGAATGCCATTACAAAGACTTATAAATTAGTTGTATTTGAGAGATTGCAAGAAATATTTTTTTCTTTTATTCAGGAAATACTTAAACCTATTAATAGATTCTAACTAAGCAAGAAATCTATTACAAAAAATGCAACAACTAGGGCTACATTCCTCACATTGTTCCCTGTGTTTGAAATTACAGCAGTGCTAAACATTGGGAAAATAGCAAAGGTATATGAATTTCTCCTTGCAGCATGAAAAGCCTGATTCAACCATCCTTTGCGTCTAACTTTATCCTGGCTAATATGTATCAAATTGCCAAATAGCGTTAGATAGTCTAAATAACAGTGCTGTAGCATTTCTGGCTTACAAACAGGTACAACAGGGAAGCAATTCAGAGTCATCTAATACAGCAGCAGCAGCATGGCAACAAGGAACATTTGTGCCTGCAGCAGTGGAAAAATGCTGTAATAAAATTGCTTGAGTTCATTTGAGTTCAGACAGTCCTTCCACTTCACTCTTTAGCCTTTCGGCAGTTTAGTGTTGTTAAATAGACATTTTTTTGTGATGAGATCTCAGGCTAGGTACATCCCTTCCAGGGTCAGAATCATCCAACATTAGATCTTGCATTTCTATGCCTTATGAGAAGTGTAAGGCTGTGTGAGACTTCCTGCAGAATCCAGCTTAATCCTCTATAGTCACTAGCAACCACCATCTAATCCAATTTGTTCCCAGAGCTTTTGATGGAAGAGGCCTGATTGTCACAAGGACTCTGTCACAAAGAGGGACTCCAGAGTTTTGGTAGTAGTTTCAGTTGCTTTGTTTAAGTAATTTGGTAGGCACATAAAAAAGTAAACGGCCTCCGCTGTATAAACATATCCTCTTCTGGCAAACCTCGAATAGAGGCTTCAATCATGGAGAGGACAGTCTGCATCTACTCCTGCTAATCTTGTTAGCAGCCTCTATTCTAGCTAGATTGACTTTGAATGATTTAATTAATCCAAAGATTTCAAAGTGATCATTCACAATATTAATTCTGATGAGCTGAAAGAGTTACATTTTAAAAAATAAAAGGATTATATTCTTCTTATTTATAGAAGGGGAGATGGCACTACTAAAAAGTCTGTCATGTATAATGGCATCATTTCAGCCTAATAACATTTTTTCCAGTTTCACCTTTAGATGAGATAATTGAAATGACCTATTGATTCATTAGATTATTATGTTCATTACAGATTCATGTGTAAGACCAACACAGACAGAGCATGCTTTGAGTACTCAGCCTTGCCCCCATTCCAGTTTCCCACCATATACCTTTTTTCATTAGCAAATAAAGGAACAGGTCCTGGGGAAAAAAAAAAAAAAAGCCAAGCCGACACAAGTGTTACAGGGCTGAAAGCTAGTATGCTTTTCTGCAAATAAGCACTCTGCCAATTAAGCTATATTGCTAGTAGGTGCTCCTAATAGAAGTTTTGGCAGAGCACATTGACCCCACTGCAGTCACTTGTCTCAGGGTTTTGCAGGTAGTCTCCAGAGAGAGTGTATTCTGTGTAGCATGGTCTTTTTCATAAGAAATCTCTGGTTTTGCTGTTTGCATAAAGGGAATGTTATTTTAAGGCTGAGATCACTGTCATTTATGTTGTCCATGCTTTATCTAACCATTATAAAATCTCAAAGACCTTCCCCTTGCATAGAAATACCCAGAATCTATAACATCCCCATGCCTTTATTCTCATGCTCTCTCATTTAAAAACCATTAGAAACAGAAAAATAATTAGGAGCTAAGACAGTTGAAACATGGTGTGGTTTTTGCACTGAGGCAGAATCACCAGAAAATTAGTATAGGTTGGAAGCTCCACTACAAAATGAAAAAGCCTAGGAAATGAAGACCTGTTCCCTTTGGTTGAACGTGAGTTAAGAAAACAGTTAAGTGTTTTTAGAGCTCTGAAATGACATTTAACTTGGGAGAATTACAGATGTCAAAGACTCAAGGTGTCGCCTGATAATATCTCTGCCTCAGGAACTTTGATTTTCATACAATCACATAATTTTCAGTTGCATACAAAATTATGCTAGCCAAAGGAAGAAAAAATATACACAACGTTGTTGAGCAAAATAAATCCTTATACTATTGTGATGGGTTAACCTTGCCTGGCTGCCAGATGCCCACCCAGCTGGTCTCTCAATCCCCCTCTTCAACAGAACAGGGGGAGAAAGTATGCTGAGAAAGTTCATCGATTCAGATAAAAGACAGGAAGGTTGCTTACCAGTTACCAACATGGGCAAGACAGACTTGACCTGGGGAAAATCAATTTACTGCCAATTAAAGAGTAGAATGGTGACAAACAAAAGACAAAACCAAAATATGTTCCTCCCACCCCCCCTCTTCTTCCCAGGCTCAGCTTCCCTTCTTATTCTTCTACCTCCTCCACCCTTCCCTGAGCAGTTCAGGGAGCTGGGGAATGGGGATTGTGATCAGTTCATAATGCTCCACCTCTGCTGCTCCTTCCTTCTCACACTTTTTCCCTGCTCCAGCGTGGAGTCTCTCCTACAGGCTGCAGTTCTTCAGAAACTGCTCCAGAGGGGATTCTTTCCACAGGCTGTAGTCCTTCAAGAACAGACTGTTCCAGTGCAGGTCCCCCAGAGGCTGCAGTTTCTGCCAGAAAACCTGCTCTGGCACGGGCTTCTCTCCACAGGCCACAGGTCCTGCCAGGAGCCTGCCCTAGCTTGGACTTTCCACAGGCTGCAGCTTCCTTCAAGTCATGCCCACCTGCTCCAGCATGGGTCCTCCCCGGGCTGCAGGTGGATATTTGCTCCACCATGGACCTCCTCAGGCTGTAGAGGGACAACCTGCCCCACTATGATCTTCCCCACAGGCTGCAGGGGAATCTCTGCTCCAGTGCCTGGAGCAGCACCTCCTCCCCTCCCTCTTCACTGACCTGGTGTCTGAACAGTTGTTTCTCTCACATTCTTCTCAGTCATCTTTCACAGCTTCTGTGCAGCAGTGTCCTGATTTCATTCAGGCCAGCTGGTAACAAAGCACCACAAAGCCTCTCGCTCACTCCCCACCCCCTCCCCTGGCCACAGAGGGATGAGGAGAAAATACAAAGGCAGGCTCGAGGGTCGAGACAAGGACTGGGAGGGATCACTCCCCACTTGTGGTCACGGGCAAAAGACAGGCTCAACTTGGGGAAGAAACAAAATCCATTTAATTTACTACCAATCAAATCAAAACCAAGGATATTGGGAAGGAAAACCAAGCATCAGAACACCTGCCCCCCACCCCTCCCGCCTTCCCGACTCAGCTCCATTCCCAGTTCTCTCTCCCTCCTCCCCCTGGCGGCACAGGGGAACAGGGGATGGAGGTTGGGGTCAGCTCGCCACACCTTGTCTCTGCTGCTCCTTCCTCCTCAGGGGGATGACTCCTCACTTAGTCCCCTGCTCCACCGTGGGGTCCCTCCCATGCGAGACAGTTCTTCATGAACTTCTCCAGCGTGAGTCCTTTCTGTGGGCTGCAGTTCCTCACAAACTTCCCTGGCGCGGGTCCTTTCCGTGGGCTTCTCTCCAGTCACACGCTGCTCCAGCGCGGGCTTTCCCATGGAGTCATGGCCATCTTCAGGAGACTCCCCTCCCCTGCTCACCTCCATGGGCTGCAGGGGACAGCCTGCTGTCTCACCACGGGCTGCAGGGCCATCAGCCTCCTCAGGCGCCCCTCCTCCCCCTCCTTCTTCACTGACCCCGGTATCTGCAGAGGTGTTCCTCTCACATTCCAATCCCCCCACTCACTGCAGGTTCTCCTTCTTAAAATCTGTTCTCCCAGAGGCACTACCACTGTCACTGACAGGGTTGGCCTGGGCCAGAGGTGGGTCTGACTTGGAGCCAGGGGAGCTTCCAGCAGCTTCTCACAGGAGCCACCCCTGCGGCTCCCTCCCCGCTACCAAAAAAAACCTGTGCCACACAAACCCATAACAAGCATTTTATACCCTTTCTCTAAATGCTTTCCAGAGGCACCACCGCCTTGGCTGATGGGCTCAGCCCTGTCCTGCAGCAGGTCTGTTGGGGCTGGATGTGTCCAACATGGGGGCAGCTGCAGGCCTATTCTCAGAGGCCACCACTACAGCCTCCCCATTGCCAACACCTTGCCATGCAGGCCCAGCACAGCTATTCTCAGTTCTTGCCTCCCAAGAATAACTTCATCTCTAAACTTATTCTATAGCTGAAACAATGCAGAGGAGGAATTATTTGAACTCAATCATCTTTATCTCCTTTATATCCAGAAATTGGAAGGCTGTTAACTCTGAAAACCGGATGCTCCAGGGATGGTTCTGGGGCTAAGCCACAGGAACAGATCACTGCAAACGGGACACAGTGAAGAGGCAGAAAGTCAGGCCCAGGATGCAAGGGGCTGGAAGATCTACAGGTCATTTGCCACTAGAAGGTCAGATCTATTGTCAGCATAGATAGGGAGTTAAGTTTTAAAGAATCATCAAAGCACAAGTCTTCAATGTTCAGAGTGAAACAACATCACATTCTGCACCTCCGATTGGCTGTGGCACAAATTCTTCCTGTGAGATGGACTTGGACCTTGAAAACAAGTAAGAGATGTAGAATGGGACAGCACTGCCCCAGTACCACAGCATCAGGACAGAGCCTTCCTTACCTGCTGTTAATCACCTTGCAAAGAGAGCACTACAGTGTGGGATGGCACCAACCTTAATCTGGCCTAGTGATTAAAGGATTATTACTTTAGAACTAAGTATTTATATCCTTATAGCTACGGTAGAGAGCCTAGTGAAAGAGTAGGTACAGTTGCTGCTGTACCTTGTTGGAGCCTGCTCCCTCACTGCCATCCCAAAGGGCAGTTCAGGATTTCAGTAGGTTGGTGTCGTGGTTTCAGGTCAGCTCAGTCGGTAACAAAGCACCACGAAGCCGCTCACTCACCCCCCACCCCCTCGCCTGGCTACGTTGGGATGAGGAGAGAAAAACAAAGGCAGGCTTGTGGGTCGAGACAAGGACTGGGAGGGATCACTCCCCACTTATGGTCACGGGCAAAAGACAGGCTCAACTTGGGAAAAAACCAAAATCAATTTAATTTACTACAAATCAAAACAGAAACAAAACACAAGGGTATTAGGAAGGGAAACCAAACATCAGAACAAACCTCCCCCCACCCCTCCCGCCTTCCCAGCTCAGTTCGCTACCAATGCTGTCTACCTCCTCCCCCCGGCGGCGCAGGGGAATCGGGGATGGGGGTTGAGTCAGCTCGCCACACATCGTCGTTGCCGCTTCTTTCCTCAGGGGGAAGATTCCTCTCTCGTTCCCTGCTCCAACGTGGTTCCTTTCCGCGGGCTGCAGTTCCTCACAAACTTCCCTGGCGCGGGTCCTTTCCGCGGGCTTCAGTTCCTCACAAACTTCCCTGGCGCGGGTCTTTTCCGCGGGCTCCTCTCCCGTCTCACACTGCTTCAGCGCGGTTTTTACCATGGGGTTACGGCCACCTTCGGGAGCTTCCGCTCCACCGTTCACCCCCCTGGGCTGCAGGGCCATCAGCCTCCTCAGGCGCCTCCTCCTCCCCCTCCACTTCCATGATTCCAGTGTCGGCAGCGATGTTCCTCTCAGGTTTCCCAACCCCACACTACCGGTTCCCCTTCTTAAATATGTTTCCCAGAGGCGCTACCACCGTCACTCCCCGCCTAGAGGCGGGTCCGACATTTTGGCGCGCGGGTCCAACATTTTGGGGCAGCGAATTCTTCCAGCAACTTCTTAAAGGGGCCCCCTCTGCAGCCCCCCTCCCCTGCCACCAAGGAAAACCGCGCCACACAAACCCATAACAGTTGGCAAGGTGACTTCTTCACTCCACTGCACCATTTTCTCTGGTGGTTATTCTGTACCTTTACACTGTCAAGTAGCCATTCAAGATTAATGACTAATCCCAGCAAGAAAAACAGAACACCACAAACCAAAACAAACCTTGAAATAGCATTAGCTACTTCTAAGATGCTTGCCAGTGATATAATCAGATGGTTTATGGAAAAGTAGGTATCCACAGAATTCAGATTTCTGTCTTCAGCAGCACGGTGCATACTTTCCTTTGTTATTTATTGAATCAAGTGGACAGAGTCATCAGCATCACTTATCTTCACAATCTAGAACCTATGTCAAGTGCAAAAAAAGGTGTTTTTTTTTTTCTCCACAAAGGAGCATCTCAACACAAAGCATGAAGAAATGGTTTTCAGGGCTACGACCGCATGCATCACAGGTTTTCTGCAGTGAGATTTTTAGCACTCTTCAAGCATTTCTTTCCTTCCACACATGACTATTCCATAAAAGTCTCAAGCAATTCAGATATACCTTTTCACACTTTCAGATTAAGAGTATGATTGGTTAGTAATAATTAGTAGTAATTTTAGGTAGCTGTAATTTTGTAATCTGCAAGAGTGTTATTTGTTGAACTAGAAATTCAGAATTTGGACCACATATGACATTAATTTTGGCCACTTGCCTACATAATCTCATTATGTTTTAAATATGAGAATTTCCATGTGTTAAACTAATTCTGTGGAAGCCAAAATGCTATGAATCTTCTCCCATGTACACTGCTAGCCTTCGAATAACATGTTAAAGACCAGGATAATGATGTTTGGATTTACAGCATTAGAAAGTATTGTCCATCCTAGACAGTAATTAATCTTAAGTAAAACCTAATACATTGTGTTTATTATATATAATGAGCATCCTCTTTGTTAGTCTTCACTTTCATTGTTTTCAAATCTTCTCCGTTCATGATCAGTAGATACTAGGTCTATTTTTTTCTTTTCCCCTGCCATCAGAAACGCTGAATCAAGAGTAAATAGCTTTTCTACCTCACTTTTTCAGAAAACTGCACCATAACTCTATTTTTTTCATTTTATGCTTTCGATCTGCCAGCTCTTGAGTAGACAATACACTGAGCCTCACTAACAATGGAGGAGAATTTTGTGTCCAGCAGAATGCCTATCCTTTTAGGGCAGAAAACTGAAAATGAACAAAGCCCGAGATTAATGCGGATTCCCAGCAAGACACAGTTTCAACCTTCCACTAAATGTGTGGTAATGTAACAAAATGTTACTTGTAAAACTTACTGTTGCTATCCTTTTTACACTTTTGAGCATAATGTTTGAATCATTATAGATATCCTCTCTAATGCTTCTGCTATTAGTGTTGATTTATTTTGTTCTTACAGCTTAGAAAGTTGTTTTTTAATTCATGAAATTCATAAGAGTTTAAGTTAGACATCTGCTTCTGTAAGTTAAAAATGGCTAGGAGTTACTAAGCGGTGTTGTAAAAATCAAATTAATTACAACTTCTACGGAAAGCAGGACAACCAGTGTTCCCAGTGCATGATGGCAGTGGTAAAACGTTTTTGTGAAGATAATTTAAGAAGTCATCCCACAGTCCAGTTCAAAGGTGAGTATATACCATATGTAGCTAGTTAGTGCAGCAGGTCTAAAAATCATTAGCCCAAAATCCAGTTGAGTGAAATGTGTAAGGATCTTACCTTTCCTTTCTCATACTTGAAGGACTACCTGTCCTGCCACTGAGCAATCTTCCATAC
>VYZV01008202.1:117240-171613 GCA_013401275.1 Pandion haliaetus | reverse complement strand
GGATGGTCTGCTCTAAAAGGGGATACACCACACCGTAAGTTTC
Source organism: Pandion haliaetus (assembly GCA_013401275.1). NCBI lineage: Eukaryota > Metazoa > Chordata > Aves > Accipitriformes > Pandionidae > Pandion > Pandion haliaetus. The sequence goes on along the minus strand of VYZV01008202.1, from coordinate 171,570 downwards.
CTGAAGAAGTACAAGAAGATGACTTCACTGCTGCCTTTAAAAGAAACAAGCCATCCTGCAAGAAGTGCTTCTTTGAGGATAAAGGCAGAAGCCACCTTCCTCAGTGGGTGTCCTCGGGGAATCACCTGTAATTAGAGAGAGCTTTAGCGAAGCTCTCGTTATTTACATCGGTATGTTTATTATGCCACTTCCAGGAAAAACATTAGTATAGCAGCAGACTTTTGCCCTTTCTTCAGAAAAACATTTTTCTTTGTTGAATCAGAGAGGAAAAAAACTTGTATGCACTCCAGAGAAAACAGTTCACCTGCCCACATAGATTCTAAGACTTCATATGCTTGGCATGGCAGAATTAACAGCACCCTACAGCCTTTTTCATGATCTAATTCCTTCTGTAAATCAAAGACCTTCTCCACAGTCACATATCTGACAACCCTTTTTGACAACTTCCAAAATTGCAGTTAGTTTAAAGCCCTAGAGCCTGATTCATGAAGGCATCACGTAACACTGTCTTTGTTCTGAGAGACCTTTGGGAGCAATTGCTAGTCAAAACATTTCCAACTAGCCTTATTCTGATTTTCCAGTGAGATTTAAAAGGATCCCTTTACTCCTTCAGCAACACTCACTGCAGAGTAGTGGACTTAAGCAGCTATATATGTGATGCCTTTCTTCTAAAACCCCTTTACTTTACTATGGCTGAAATGCAATCACTTCCCAAGAACTACAGGAGCTAAACTGAGAGTCAGCTTGTAGCCCAAACTTAGTCCCAGTCTGTACTTTGTGAAATTTAGCCACAGATACTAAAAGTGTGGTGAAGCTCAAATTGCAGTCCAAGCTGGGACTTCATCTACATCAGGAAGCTGGTCTCATTCCTTGATCCTGCACTAAGCATTGCTGCTGTCTCAGTAATATTAAGAATTTTTTTTTTCTTTCCATCCTCGGCAGCAGGAAAGTTGTTCTCTGGATGGCAGAGTACTCAGGAGAATTAGTACTTACCTACTATCAATAAGAACAGTAAATTAGGTTTAGTAGCCATATTATGGTGTGATTAAGAAACAATTAAATCTTTAGAATATGAAGTGTTGTCCAAAAATTAGTTCTCTAATGTAAGTGAATAAGTAAAGATCCCATCATACAGCCCCCGAAAAACATGACTGTCAAGGAATTAATGTTTCCCATCTGCAGATCTGGGATGAAGCCAGGTTTAGAAGAACATCTGTCTTTGGCCATGATGCCTCAGATGTTTGAACTTCCAGTCCAGGGAAGAACATAGTCATCATCACCTCAGAGCAACCTCAACCACATTTGATTTTATGTGGGTACATTCTAGTTTCAAGGAAATAGTCAGTAGCATTAAAGACTTAAATGCACCTGAGATGAACTAAAGCCAGCCAAGCATTCGTTGTGCCTGAAAAGCAATTTTCATTTACTTAGAAACATGCTTTCAGCTTCTCCTCATTCTCCTCCAAACATCCCCATATGCACAGAAGTCAATTTTGTTTCTAAATTTTAACTACTTTCAAAGGAATTAACTGCAATCTGTCTATGGTTGTGTCCTTGTATCTCAATATCAAGACTGTTTGTCAGTCTTACCTTTCCCAAATGTAGGTTTATCCATCTGGTAAAGGTCCTCTTCTGTACATTTTCCCGTTCCACTAGAAGTACCAGAAACAAAAAACAGTACTTAAGTTTCCAGAAGAGGGAAAGCTGGTAGGAAATTTCAAAAACTGATGCACAAAAAAGTCAGAATTCATGACAGCCCTGTGAATAAAACGAATATATTCCAAATCGGGAGATATAAGGTTGAGCTATGGTGTTTTATTCAACTTCTTTGCCCAGACATGAGCTATACACTTGTAGATGCTTTCTAAAGGACGTAGGAAGAAATCTCTCTTAGTTTTGCAGTCTTCAATGTAGCTTTTCAGAGGTGAACATTTATGTGTCGTGCACAGCTCTCCAGTGATGTTAGCCTCTCAGCAGGCAGCTTGACCCTTCTATGTCAATTTATAGGATATTGCTCCGACACCCTCATGCAAATTGGGCTGGCCTGGATTCCAAAGTACTTACTTGCATGCACAAGGAAACAGGACTGCATTAGCCAACACAACAATTTTGTCTTCATTCTTATGAATGGAAAAGCCTCATCAAATCTCATCTTCCCAATCTCCTAACTAGTGTATTTAAAATCAAAACTCCAAGTCCCTACATTGAAGAATCATTTTATTTATATTGCAGGAAGACGAGGAGTGCTTGTTCCTTGCCAGAAGTGCTGTATGTTAGGTGCTGTACAAACAGCTCTTGGGACAGCTGAAGAGTTTTTAATAACATCTGCCATTTCCTGAATCTATTTCCATAGTGAACTACAGCAAAAGCGTAAGGGGAATCATATTACTGACCAACTTTCTTTTACCTTCTAATATAAAAAAGTAAACCATATATTTAATATAAATGAAGTAGACTGACACAGTAATATTTCATTTTATAGGCAATTATTCTCATGTGGTTCTCAAATTTCACTTGAATTAAGGAAATCTGGCAATTTATGAACAAAAACCATTAAAACTAGTTATATGCTGTATTTCAATTTACTCATAGAGCATATCAAATATATTTTAAAACCATTTTGTGTTTCTTCAGCCCTACAAAAATAGCTAACCTATCTACTGGGAAATCACATTCTGTAGAAGTCTGGTTTGTTTTTATTGGTCAGACTAATTATAGGCAAAGTAGTAGCTTCTGTAAATCAAATTTTAATATTGTTCTTTTTGATCATTTTAACTGAAGGGTCAGCAGCCTCTAATCAGATGTATAATTTTTTTCCTCATTTTGATGCATTGGAATAGAGCTTTCAGCATGAATTACATTTGTCACTGATGGCCCTTCAGGCCTTTTAAGTCCTCTTATTCCTGTAAAACCTGATTTTATGTAAGATTGGTTAAAAAAAGTCATTACCCCTTAAGTGCTTTAGAAAACATGGGAAATGCCAAACTAATTATTGCTGTTGGCTTTTCTTTTAAAATATCTTAGAAGAATGTGCACAGATTTGAAACAGCTCTCTACAAATGAAACTGTAAATTATATTAGGGTTCCAGAATACCTGTAAAAAACCCACAGCATTTACCACCTACAAATCTCAAAGTACAATAAACTAAGAGACGTGTCACATCTTTCTTGGGCTTCCCTTCCTTCATCACCTCGACCCCAGAACTGACTTTCCATGCACTCACACATTCACGGCTGAGCAGCAGAAGTACTATGTGTCACCTAGGGTGTAACTTCTACAATCAATCTGTTAAAATTAACTTTTCAGGGTGGGTGGAGGTTAATGTTAAGCCAGACCTGTTCCCAGATACACTTCTTTATGTTCAAATATGTGTGTTGGTGCAAAGGGTAAGGCAGAACAGGCGCAGGAGCTAGCAGCAGGCAACGGGCCACCTCTTTCTTAAGCTCGTCTGAAATGCTCAGGAATGCTCGGAAGGGCAGTGCTAGGTTTCGGGAAGGACAGGAGACCTTATCAAATGGGCTGGATGTACAGACTTCCAGTGTCAACCAAAATCAAACAGGAAACACAGAAGAGTACACAGAAGCAAAATTAATGTTTTCTGATTTCATCAGAGGCTTGGTTTCTTGTTTTCAGGTCCTGTTTTTCACCAGTCGCTTTGGCAGCCTTCATTTTCAGGGTCAATACGGATGCAAAAGAGAGCTGTGTTTATTTACAGATCATCCATAAAACTGAGCACACATTGGCTCCTGATTTTGCTGCACAAATTCTGCCATCGATGCAAATTAGAGTTGCACATATGCCTGACAGGATGGGTGAGCCAAGCTGGTATTACTGCTTCAGGAAGCTCACACACCAAAAAAAAAAAAAGCAAACCAAAAAAAGGCACATTCAGGAAAGCACTTGCATATTGTCCTGGTTTCAGCTGGGATAGAGTTAATCTTCTTTCTAGTAGCTGGTATAGTGTTAGAAGCTGGTATAGTGTTATGTTTTGGATTTATGATGAGAAGAATGTTGATAACACACTAATATTTTCAGTTGTTGCTAAGTAATGTTTAGTCTAAAGTCAAGGATTCTCATGCCCAGCCAGCAAGAAGGCTGGAGGCGCACAAGGAGTTAGGAGGGGACACAGCCAGGGCAGCTGACCCAAAGTGGCCAAAGGGGTATTCCATACCATGTGATGTCATGCCCAGTATATAAACTGGGAGGAATGGGACTGGGGAGGATCGCTGCTCGGGAACTAACTGGGCATCAGTTGGCGGGTGATGAGCAATTGCATTGTGCATCACTTGTTTTGTATATTCTAATCCTTTATTAGTATTGTCATTTTATTATTGTTATTATCATAATTATTATTTTTTTCCTTTCTGTTCTGTAAAACTGTCTTTATCTCAACCCATGAGTTTTACTTTTTTCCCCTGATTCTCTCCCCATCCAACTGGGTAGGGGGGAAGTGAGTGAGCAGCTGCGTGATGTTTAGTTGCTGGCTAGGGTTAAACCACGACACATATATACACAGGTTTCTGACACTAATCAGTGAACATTTCTACATCAAACATCCTCCTTCCAGTAAGAACAATGACCCCAGAATGGACAATATTTGATCCTATAGTAGTCTAAAGCAACAGTAAATGGGCAGGGAAGAGGAAAGGGGAGGAAATGTGTTTATAAAATCCCTAAGGCAGACAACTTTAATGCAGTCCATATGCTCGATGGTAGAGTTAATGGGAAAAGTTCAGCACGGGTATTTACTGATGTGTGCTTTTAACTGCTATTCTTCTCCAGCTTTGTGGACCTCCCAGTTTCAGTACAGCCTCTCTTCTCCACAACCTTTTCATTTGAGACGATTGTAGAGACTCTATAAACTTTATACAGTTTCTATAAATTAAATGGAATCTTTTTTTCTCCTTCACACCTATTATTGTATAAAAGTGAAGAAAATCATTCCAGTCTAAAGTTCCTATGCTTATGTGTATAGTTTACTGAAACTGCACTGGGTTTACTGGGTGGCTAGAGAGCAATAACACCATTATAAAATAATAATTACACACACCATATGGCTGGCCTGCACACAAATCCTATGCTGGAAAAGAAGGATGTCTGCTGTGAGGGCTGAATTCAAAGATGTAATGCTGGAAGGCAGTAAAAAGTTAGGAATTGCCATTTTGGTTCGGTTCAGCTCAGCTCAGACCTTGACATAAGAGAAAAATTATAAAGATAAATTTTGACCACCACACAGAAGCTAGGGCTTCCATATTCTTTCAATAAGTGCAATTGCAACACGCTTTCACAGTAGGGTCTAAGATGTTGCAGAGGCACCATATTTATATCAAAGTACACCACTAAGACACTGACAGGCATTAGCTGCAATAATTTAGAGGTGAAGAAATCCTTAGAGAAGGAAAAGGTGTACTGGTAGGATGATGAGCCTATTGTATAACCCACACAGTTCTCTGCTGCACAGCTGTGTCCTAGAGGACGGCAGAATTTGGCTCAGCCACAGTATCTGCACCCTAGTCAGTTAGCAAATAAATATTCACAACGATATATATTCTGGTTTGTCAAATCTTATGGCAAAGGCAACTAATTTGTCATGGAGTAAAACTAAGCTAGTTAAAAAACCACTTGGGCAAATTCAAGGTTAAGCTGTTAGTGGACAAGAGAGGTTGGCTGCTTCCCTTTGTAGCACCACTTCCTTCCCCACCAGCCTAGAAATTCCTCAGGCATCTACTGCTAATGCCATTTCTTCCTCCTTCAAATCTCCTCAAAGGTCACTACTGTTGCAATACCTACAAGAAGCCAATCCCCTAACAGCCTCTACGTTCAACAGCAAATTGGAGATATCAAATATTGATTTGCTTTTAAATACTATTTATTCTGTTGTTGTAGAACCAGTTATGAATAATCCTCTGAGGCACACCACCACAGGGCTGGGCACATGAAGGAACTATGAAATGTGGAAGCTGATTTGAGTGGAACACTTGTCAGTGTGTAATTACATAGCTTCAGAAAACTACTTGATTTGCATGTATGGATATTAGTTTCAAAGCAAAGCAGAAGGTCACTTAAATTTTTTTCCAAAGCTATTAGCATTTCATCCAGGATACCATCATCAGATGACATTAAAACCTTCACAACAGGACAAGCTGGCTTTTAGATCCACTTGCAAGTCACCTCCAAGGCATCTTGCTAACTACTAGTTTTATAACATGCACAAAACCCAGCTTCCTTGTTTCTACCGCAAGTTACAACCTCTATAGATACAAGATATACCTGTTACTGACATTAAGCAAATTTTCAAGACAGAAATGGTGGTGTTGGCCACCTAACTGTGAAAGAGGATGCTTTGACTGCCCTTGGCTTCAGAGGCAGTAACTTTCCAAGAGAATTGTCCCATATCCACTTCATCAGTAACCAATGGCCACCACAGAACCAGCTCATAAAGTCTGTGACTCTGGAGGTACCTGAGCAACTGCCAAAGTCTGAGATCAGGAGAAAACAGCACTTCTTGTTACACAACAAAAATACATGGGCAACTGTATGATATTTAAATATTACAGCCTAACTCCAAAATTAAACATGTGCTTCAGACACCCTAAGTCTTGGGAAATGCAAATTCCTCTCCTTTCAACTTCCTCACCCCAAACCCCCTGTTCATAGAGCCAAGCAATCAATCAGTCTCTAACAAATGCACATTGAACAATCTACTTTGGAACTACCCAAACTCTAGGCCACTAAATAAAATGAGAACTTCATTTTAAACTGGACTTCACGGTGTTCCTACACTGTGACTTAGCCTAGGTATTTCTGATTATTAGTCATCATACTATCAAGTCTGAATACTGTTTTCTCTGCAGACTTAGTGTTCATGAAGGAAGCCAGACTGACATCTTAGAAAACAGATTTTACCTAAAATTGCTCATTTGCTGACTACAATGTTCCAAGCTTGTACTACGTCTCAAACACTGAAGAGTGCATTTCCAGACATGAAAACCCATGTTGCTTTTACAGATCATGACAAGGCTGCCAACAATACCATTAGCTAAAGAGAACTTCTAAGTTGTTTGTGGTTTTTTTTTAGTTAGGTGGTTGTATCTTTGCATAGACCCAGACCCATGGAACTGAGTAGCCAGGTTGAATTTTGGTGTCAAACCAGCAAAAAGAGGGTGACATCTGACTACGATCTGCCTCAATAAGCTTCTGTATACAGTGCAGCTGGGACCCATGAATCCTAGCATGCTGTTCAATCTTTTTTTGCCTATGTAGATGCATGTAATTGCATATGGCATACAGGCCATGCCATTAGTTACAATAAGCAGCCAGGCATTAGATACAGGATGTTGATGTTAGGTACAGGGTATTGACAGCTGTAAGGAAGCACAGATCCTTGTACAGGAGACCTTTTACTGCTCAAACACAACACGTGGGACAAAGTTCAGATGCAAACACAAAAGACAGGGCACATGCAAGCAACACATCCGACATGGGAAGGGTGATTAGAGGTGAGCTGTAACAAAAAAACAAAGGGGTGGTGAAAAAGGGCGACTGGGTGGGGGACAGCAACTGACAGCAAAATAAATGGAGAGTTTAAGATGAAATGTGTAAAGTAGGGCAGGGGAAAGTGCAATTCAATTTTCTACTTTTGCTTCCTCTCAACACAGAGTTACATTAAACACATTGAATTATGAATGCTCAGGCTTAATCTCTTATATATTTTCACAAGAGGCTGAAAAAATAGCTCACGACATAAGACAACATGTAGGAAAACACATTCAAGTCTAAATTGTGCAGTCCAGCTACGCTGCTCAGTGAGTACTCAGTACTTACAAGAAGATCTCCGTATTTGTAGGAGTGTGAATTTTAATGGCATAATCAAAGTATAAGAAATAATTTTATCCAAATTGCCCACAAAATTCATTTTATAAGCTTCTGAATTCCTGGGAATTGTATATTTTCCTTGTGCTTAAGAAACCCCTGAACAGCTTAGAAGATTAATATAAATTTTCTTTTTGATCTATACAGGGGTTGAAGGCTTTGTTGTGTTCCATATGCCAATTTGATGTAATTTGGAGCACATGAAATATTAAATCTTAAAAACTCTGGTTTTATAAAGGAAACATTAACTGCACTATATAACATGAGACTGCTCTCAGGTTACCTCCTATGAAATAGGGCCTCTAAGCCTTCCAGATGAAGTTGTTAAGTTAATTGTTTGTTGAAACTGACGCATTTATTAGAGTCCTTATTAAATTTCTATGGCAGGTGTTGAAAGCTTGAGGCTTTTTCATTCCATCAAAGTTGCAGAGTCTGAGTCTTAGTGGTTCAAAATTCTTTAAAACTCAGGTTGGTGCTGCAGAACATAAACATTGCAGGATCACAGGCATTACATTTTCATTAGCTGCAGCTAAACAGGTTTCTTTTTGAGTTCAATGTCTGGTTATAGCAAAATATTTACTGCTGCAATTGGTATATTAGGATTAGATACACCAGACAAATATTGCAGGATGAATATGAGATTTCTAAAAAACTCTTAGTGCTTCAATCCTCACAATGTCTGAGACAGATGTTGCTTTTACCAAAGCATTATAAAGATGAATTTACTTGTAAATTCTACTGGGCTCTGGAAGAGAAATCCTACATAAAATATTACTATTAGAGTGGATCAAAATAGCTTCCGATGAGAGGGATTTATTTTTCCCTCTTGAAAACTAATTTAGTAGTGGCAGATGGTAAAGATTCCCCTCCCTGTACCCTTCAATCACACAGCAAACATCTTTGTTCTCATGACTTTTTATACACATGGAAAATGTTATTGAACAGTTAACAAAATTTCTCATACCAGGAATGTTCTTATGAAACAAAATTTCACAATTTTAAAAAAGAGAAATACAATTCTGTTCTGAACACTTTGAATGAAACAAACATCAGTGTTTACTGAGAAGATTACTGGACACAACGAAGTAGTAATTAGGTTAAATGCAATGGGTTTGGAATTGATCTAACAAGTGATTTAAGCGTTGATCCAGCAAGGGGTTTTCATACTGTGCACACCACCTCTTGTTGTATATTACATGCTGTACAAGGAGCATAATACCTCCTTCTGTACATGAAAATAAACAGAATTTGCTATTACCAGCAATGGCCATTAGAAGCAATGCACATTTACAACGTCTTGGTTCAAGAGTTGCTCGTAGCCCAGGGTTCATTGTGTTCCCAGTGCTGTTTGCTGTACTAGTACTGGTTTCTATGAATGGTTCACCTCCTGGGACTGCTGATGTTTCTTGGGGGTATTTAGGTCCCCAGCTCTGCAGTGGGCAAAATGCCCAACCCTTACCATTGACAGAGTGCTGAACTCTGCTTCAAAGGGCAATGCTTAACTTTGATTTCAACCTATTCTTATGCCTTTTCTACCTACTTATCAGGGCTGACTCTCTTCACTTGCTCAAAAATAAAATCATGAGTCCCCTTCTAAAACTAACAAAATTATAGTCACTGCATTTGGCCAGGTACCAGCTAGCCCTATCTTCTTGTTAGTTAGAGGAATGGCTCTTGAATCAAGTTCACATCAACATGGTTCTACCAGCACTAGCACAGCCCTTTCCGTCCCACATGGAGAAGAATGCCCTGTACCTATACCCATACCTGCACCAGTATCTATATATGACTCCTAACTGAAAATCTTGGTGCTCATCCTGTAGCATGTAACAAGAAAAGAAAAACATCTTCCAGAAGCCATCCTACCTCAACCAAGTAAGGGCTAGTCACCATGCCCAGTCTGTTTCATCTCCACTGCTCTGCACTTACCCTTATTTGTTGTGGCAAACCTAGAAAGCATAGACTGTAAAACACTCCTTATTGTTTATTTTTTCCTTCCAGAGAGCAAGAAAAATCCTTTTCACTGGCTAATTTTGTTGAGACATCAAAAGGTGAAATGCAGTAAGATATTCTGTTTTACATCAGTTCTGACAACAGTGTTAAAGCCTGAATAATTTGAGATGAGCAAAGAAGCCCAACAAAACCCACACAATTGTATCAGGGTTATTTCTTGACATTCAGAATCAGATGAGAACTAGTGTGTGCCCAGAGTCCTACTGTTTCCTATATTTGTCAGTTAATGTTAATAGGTTGGTGGTTAACTGTACTTTTATGCATTTGAAACCATTGTAACTGAATTTGTGAGTAGAAGGAAGAAAACACAGGCACAGGAGACAGCAACGCATCCACCTCCAACAGAAGTCCAGGGCAGCTTCCTGAGCTCCTTTACAGGAGTCAGTCTTTAACACAAAATTTGAACTCTCGCAATTAGTAACCAGGACCTTCAAAGAACTACAGGATGGTACAGAAGGGCTGAGGAGACAACTGCCAGAGACATGTAATCTTCTTTGGAATTTGCCTTTACCTGTGGGAAACTTGTACTTAGAAGACAGTAGATTTCTAAAATCAGGTAAGGAAAGGCAACCACAAATGACACATGACTATGACACAGAACTACCTTGCAGAAGCCTTGAAATCACAAAGAATTGCCTGTTGGGGTGCCTGTGGCTTCTGGATTTCCCTTTCTTCTTTCTACATTGTCCCTAAACAATTTGGGGACATTACCCAGCCAGTACATTACCCAAACCAAGAATTCTTACGAAGCCTTCTGAACAGGACACCACAGCACTAGAAGAGGTTCAGAAGTAAAACTTAATTACACATGTGCAGTACTGCAAAAACAGTATTGAAAGCCAGAAAGAGTAACCCACTGCACGGACCACCAAAACCTAATGGTATGCTCAAGAAAGGCAGCAGCCTCAGATGGGTCTCCCTAGTGAAAAATACACAGAATCACACCGAATTCCGCATCTCTCCTACTTGTCCGTCCTTTTAATGTCCCTTACCAAAGCCATTAAGCAGCAAAGAGGAAATAGAGTGAGGAACACGTTAGTCAGGTGAATATTAGAAACATGCAGAAATACATGCAATTCAGAGCAAAAGATTAAGGAGATTTACGGAGATTAATATTAACTAGCACAAAATCCTGTGGCTTTGGAGGAATAAGCAGATGCTTTGTCCGTTGTGGGCCAGACACGTGATCTGAAGTAGAGGGTACAAGACCGAGCTTGGAGGGATGGAGAGGAAAACAAAACCAAAAACACAACGTAAGAGACGGGAGCTACACTGTAAGATGTTGTGTCCCAGAGAAAGGCAACTGCCATTTAAAAATGTATGAAGGCAGAGTCATTGTGTTCCCAGTGAGATTAAAATGACTATAAAGGATTAAAATGACTAAAAAGCTGAACTACAGCAGAGGTCCCTTTTAAGATGCATTATAAAATGCAAGATCCTAGCAGTGACCAGTGGACACCCCTGAGGAGTTGCCATTTGTCTTAACTGACCTTCTAGGAGGTATGCTTCAAGAGAGCTATGCCTGCTTTTCTAAGAAAAGGGTAGCTGCCACAGAAAAAGGTACGGGCAGATCAAGGATGGCAAACTTCTGAGTGTTCAGCTAAGTCAATCATGCAGCCTCCCCCACGAGACTCTGACTCTGGCCCCCTCTAACCCTAACACAGGCTTCATGGGCAGCACAGCAGAAACCCTGGTCCCCTTTGCACACTGATGAGCATTGCTTTAGCTTAGCACAGGGAACCATGAGTTGGAAGTCCTGGGCATTATTCTGAGTGATGCTATCCAGCTGCCAAAAGTTAGCAGAGAAGTTATTTTTGTGAAGTCAGTAGCAGTCTTTTCTTCTGCTCCAGCAGGCTTTGAAACCAGGCTATAACGTGTGAAGATCGTTCGGAAATAGCATTGGCACAGCTTACCAATTAATCAAAACTAGAAGGTGTCAGACAAAATCTTGGACTGGGCTTGGATTGAGGCCTGCTGTAACACTCAGGATCCCAGTTCTTCCTGCCTCCCAGAATGTGGCAATGCAGCCCTCAAGTGACTGACTGAAGGTCTTGATGGAGCTCCACATTTTTAGCTGTATGGCTGAAGGCAGGTTTCAGCAAATCTGCCAGCATGAAACCCCAAGGAAAAGAAATGTGTATACAGGTTCTCTTGTTCTGAGGATCCAGCACTAAAATAGTACCATTTTATGGCATTAAAACAATGCCATGAAAAGACCAGAGCACAAAGAGCTGTAGACACTGCAGGCGCCTTCAACACTGACACTGTCGTGCCTCCTGCCTCTGTCATTCTATAGTTCACCTGTAACCTCCAGGACAACAAGCACCTTTCTACTTCTCTATTTTTTGCAACTCTTTTCCAAAATTCAAATGAGAACATGGCAGGAACCATGAAAACTCACCCCTTCTCCTTCATGGCCCACATGGAACATCCACATGGAAGAAAAAGTAAACATAAAAGAATTTGGACTGAAGTGCCAAGCAAATATTTGTGTTATTTATGGACATTTCCAGAAACAAAATTTAGCAGAGAAGCATTCCTCATGTACAGTATTACTCATAGCAAGACAATCTTCTTTCAAGCAAAAAACCAATTACTAGATAGCTATACTTTGTGTTTGCACAGTACCTTCAACCCGATGAGCTCTGTGATCCTCCTTATCAGACTTTCACATCCTTGGGGACAAGACATTGTCTTCCGTTACAGAGAAGATAATGGGAGCACCAAGAACTTCAGGGACTAATTATCATGCGAGCAACAAGCCCTTCCTTTAATACACTCGATGCTCACATGGCATCACATCTTTCCAAAAGGCAAGTTTAAAAAAAAAAAAAAAAAAAAAGCTCATGGAAAGAACACGTATTTTGTTGCTTTGAACTGTGCTTGACATGCGTAACAATCCCTCCTGAGATGGATTTAAGAGATATACTTCAAAACGGGACATAAGCCATTTTGTTTGCTGTGTTAGCTTGTACTCAGAAGAACAGTAAACAGACATTCCAGAGAAAGGCGGACCTTCAAATATATGTCATAGTCCATAGCAAAAGAGGAATAAAGGCACTTTGGAAAGAGAGGGAGCTTCTGTCAGAGGGTCTGGTTTCTACAGTCCTTTGAATTAGTTCTCTACTTTTATTTTTCTTTTAATGCCAATTAACACTATTTTTTCCAAGCTTCCTGGTGCTCTTGGCCACTCCCCAAGACTATTAGAGATGAAGGTGAAGGAACCGTTCAGTCACTGAAGCCTGCTTGGTGGGACTTCAAAGTTGCACCATGCAGAAGCGTAGTTTCACATAGCTTTTAACCATGTACAGATCTGCACTGCCACTAAGAGGCTTAGCAAACACTTTGGCCAGCACAAGGGAGGGCATCAAACAGCATCTTGGCAGCAGAGCTGGCCTACTGTGTACACCAGCCCTTGGCCTGAGAGCACTTATATCTCTAAACACTACCACATTAGCTCACTCTTCCCCCCTCCACTGCTCTTGCACTGCCTTGCATCTCTCACCCCCAGCCCACACAACAGGATTCTGGTTAATTTGTGTTCCTCGCATTTTTTTATCCATTTGCCACATCAAATCATCAATGTTGTGCAATGGGAATTACTCAGAGCATGAGGACTGACAGCATTCCTACTGCCGTAGGAGTCAGAAGAGCTCTAATCAGCCAGCTCCTGTTCTGCCTCCTTTTCTCACTCTTGACAGGCACACCTGCCAATTTCAGCACAGAGGACCGCTGGTATGTGCTGCATATGGTTAATAGGTGATATATTCACCTTCTTTAGGCCTGCAAGCACTTACAGAACTGGAATGTGCATGCTCTCCAACAGAAAAATCACTGTTTGGCCTCCATTTTTCTTAATCTGTAGGACGTGAGATGGATGGATGAGCAATGGAAGAGGACAGTGAGGACACTGCTCCTTTTGGGACTACACACTCCAGTTCCTTACAGCAACTCAGCTGGACAATCCAGTAAAATAGGAAAAGACAACAAAAGCACCAGAAAGGCTGCGTTGCATGCAGCCTCTGATGTCAGCAACACCTTACCAACAACACTGAGATCAGCTGAGCTAGTACAAGGATAGACATTAAATTCTGGGCGACAGAGAATGACGCGACATTCCCCTCACTAAGGCCATGTCTATGCTTAGACTGAGACTTCAAAGCTGGTTTAGTACTATTTGTATGACTTGTATAGGATTCTTATAAAAACCCCATGTATCTCACAGAGCCATATTAGAGCCACATCAGAACCATTCTGTCTTCACGTGGTGCTTTAAGATGAGAAGCTTTTGCAGATGGTGAAGGTCCTGTGCATCAATCAGTGCCTTGCCTTGCTCACACCATTCAGCAACTGCTTATTTCTGAGTGCCTGGTTTTAAGGTGAGAAGCTTAACTCTTGTGAATAGTTTCTACTCTTTACAGCTGTATGAAATGACCTAAGGCAAACCATACATTTCAGGAATACGAGACCTGACTCATGGGTTTTGAGAGCCTGAGTCCATATATCCCCCATGTCTGTCATTCTGGGGTCATGGAAAGACATACATTAAGTATTCCAAGGACTCTGGCAGGCTTGAAGTGTGCATGGCAATGAGCTCCATCAAAGCATTCACAGCACACAGGGTACAAGCAAAGTCAGACCAGAGAGTTGAGTAATCATGACTAAAACATGATCATACAGTCAATTCCCCTCAGGATTAGAAACACAATGAAATCTTCATAAGGAAAAAAAAATAATCAGGAACGCAGCTACCTGATTGCAGCCTCTTGCATGGCAACAGGGAAACAGTCAGTCTTTAAGCAGAAGATGCTACTTTGAAACTGAGGTATCATTAAAAAAATAAAAGGACTCTCAATGCCAAACAGCATTCAGACTCTGCTACAACCTACTGCTAAGAAGGTCATGGATACCAGAGTACGACCTCTATTAAAAAACACTGTGTAGAAGATGGTGAGGAGAAGGCTCAAAGTCTTAAATGTCTGAAGGAATCCCTTTCAGACCATGGGCAAATTTCCATCATCTCTGTGCTTCTCATCTTTTAACAGTGGAATCATTCATGCCCTGAAAGGTTCTTGAAATTAAACCCACAAACACTGACTGGAAAAGTAGTCAGATGCTTCAGTGACAACTACACAGTCAGGCCCTAATGTTTAGAAAATAAGCAATTAATAAGATTATTTTTGTGATGCATCTATTTAACCATATCACAACTGCTGATCAGTAACATCATTTACACAGCCAAGAAAGGAATGCCAACAGGACTTGATACAACAGCGTGCCACTCTTGAGCTAGTTTTATTTGCACCTGTATAAAGTTCAGCCCCAGTGGAGTAAAGTTGTAAAGCCAGCAACACCTTTCACCTACTAACCCTATGACACTGGAAGTAACTGAGGAGAAAAAGTTACAACTGAACTTCATCAGCAGACCATTCTTGCCTTGCTCACCAACATTACATTCATAAGCAAGTGACCAGAAAAGACAGGATGGGAATTTTGTTTTGTGTAACTTCACTTGGCAGAAGAGAGTGAAACTTTTCATGATTACCTTTGAGTTTATTTCTCCATTAATAATGACTGCAATTTAGCTGTAAGAATGGCTTTGAAAATATACCTTCTCTATTTCAATTTATTTCTACAGCTGCAGAATTACATTGTTTAACTTTTCTTTCTTAAGTGGATTTCCTTTGGCTTTGGCTCCCATTTAATAAAGTGACGAGTTTACTGAAAACAGCCTTTGCAGTTTCAGTGGATTAGTACAGTAAAGCCTAACTTGATTGAAAAATAACTTCACTCCATGTTGCTTTACTGCCAGTCAGCTCACACTATTGACTACAGCTGCGTCTGGCCGCCAGACCAGTTATTTCACTTTTTGTTTGTTTTCAAACGGTCAGCAATAGTAATACCAATAACATGCACACTCTTCATTTTCACATTCTGTGGTGTGTGCAGAGTAGGTGGGAACCATCTGACTGGAGACAGGTTGTCAGAGGAGGGCTTTTCTTGCTTTGCTGGAGATCAGCAGGTGATAAAAGCAAAGAAAGCAAGTATGGACCAAGGACAGCAATGTAATTACTTACAATTCTATGCCAGATGAAACATGTGGGTGGCAATTAAGTAGGAAAAGCTTGTCAGAAATCCCTAAGCACATAATTTAACCAGGACTTGATGCTATGACACCACAACATGCTGCACACCTCTTCTAAGGTCTGGGGAGCCTTCACCCCCTACTCATCTCACACCCTGCAGCGCTCTGGGCACCACTGTGTCCCACAGAGACTCTTCCTTGACACAGCTAAAGGAAGGCATCAGGATTTAGCTTTTATTTGTCTTCTAAAACAAACAGATTTAATCCATAGTCCATTTTATTACAACATAAATAATAGTTACTCTGTTCTTTCGACACTGAAAAGGTTTAATATTATAGCTGTTTTATGGATGTTCACATTAAACTTCATACGTGTAAGCAAACAAAGACTCTGACATTAACAGATGAGAAGCAAGGACCATGGGCCTTTCAAACTCACAAGACAAACTTTATCTGCCCCCTCCTACCTTGGCCAGAAAACAAAAAAATGGAGATAAATGCTGACTTTTACAAATGCCAGTACTGGTTTGTATGTCTCTGTTGGAAAAATAATAACCAACTGATTTACTTCTGTGTCCACTGAACATAGGATTTTAAAGCTTAATTATATAATTCCTTCCACTTACATATTTCCAGACCACTCTCTCCATTAAAAAACAAAACAAAACAAAATTTCACAATCTAGTATAGAAGTACAATTATATAGTAAAGGACATATTTTTGTCACAGACAACATGCAGGCAAGAAAAAACTTCGAGTTTCAGAATACATAAATTATCATTTACAAAATAATGACAAAAAATATTTATACAAGCTCACAGTATTTGCGATTTCAATAGAAACCTCCCTGATATAAAGAACATAAACTCTGCTAAGTGAGAGCCAACAGCCTTCTAGAGAACTTGCCTGGAAAGGAAGTTGCCAAGGGGTTAAGACATGAAACTCTGTCCAGTTTCAGGAAGAAGAGCTAGTCAAAGGAAAAACTTTCAGCCAGTATAAACTGGCCCTTTTTCTCTGGATTTCTAGAAGCTTAATAAATTGATCCTCACAATTTTGGGGACAAAGGTAAGGAATTATAACTATACTGATTTTACAAACAAGTTACACTTAATTGACTTGTCTAGTGTCACACAAGAAGCCAAATTACATCTTGAGCTTTGCTCTTGAAGTCACACTTTGCATGGTATGTAAGGATCTGCTTAAAAAGTGCTGATTTGATTTCAGTTGCTATGCAAGCAACGGATCTTTAAACTGCAGCTTGTGTGGGCCCTTTTCTTAATGAAATCCACTGAGATACTGGACTCCATGATTAAAATAGGTTTTACCATACAGGTCTGAAATGGATAAATCTGGAGCAGAATGTACTCGCTATAAAAAGTAGGGGGGGAAAAAAAAAAGTCTTCAAACTTACATTTGTCCCAAGAGTCACATAAAATTTCATGTCTCAGGGTTGTCTTCCAGAGAAACTAATGTTTCCCTGGAAACATGTTTCTAAATACAGTTGCTCCACTCATATCTTGTACTAAGTTTGTTCCTCAAGTACACAGACGGGCTAATCGGTGCTGAGCTAGTATCCCTGAAACTTGCTTGCTGTAGTCAAATCTCATAATTTCTCAGAATCCATCTATTTTTAATAACTGAGAGAGCAACAACAGTAACCTGTGGTCCAACTTATTTCCAAAAGTCAGTGGATGCAAGTCCTCTGCATGAGGAGGAGCACTAATGCATTTTTGACCTCTGGCATAAAAATAAGAGACTCACTACTAAACACTTTTCAAATCTGAGACAGCTGGTGCTTGAACAGGCACCCCGGGCACTCCAGGAAAGGGACTGTACCCTGACTCGTATCATGCCTGGCACACTGGAGCACCAAACACTTATAAAAGAAGGATCCAGAGCTGCCCCAGCTAAGCTAGGATGAAATGCACGTTTCTGAGCTCCCGGGAACCAGTGGAGGAAATCTGTGAAGTCACCATACTACTTGGTTTCAGGAGATGGTTTCTCTCCTTGCCCAGGCACTAATGTAAGCATTAGTCTTGGTTTCTTCAAGGATAAAGCATAAATGCTGGTGAATACTTCACTGTGAGTGTGCAAGAAGAAGGAGGAGTTGATTATTTCCAGCAACCCTTCTGGCTACCCTGCACTGAACTTCTTGCCAATATCCACCTACGACTAGGAGGCAGCGCCGGTCCTGGCATGTTTCCTAACAAGATCTCCAAGCTACAGTGGGTTTGGCAGAGTGTTTGCCGTTTTGTGCCTCTGCCTAGGAAGAGCCAGCTCTGAAAAAAAGTGGGTGGGTGATACAAGCCTTTGCCCTGTCTTCTTCATGCTTTACCAGAACAGAGGTGCTGGAAGACATCATGCTAATCTCTTGTGACTACCTACCTGGCAAATGGATTTTTTTGGTGACAATTCTTTTATCTTTTGATACAAGAAAGGTAGCAAGAGAAAGATTATTTGATCTGAAGAAAGAAAAACTTAAGATTTGACAGAGTATTTTTTTCTCTTTGTGCGAGGTCTCTTATGAGTGGCACTGAGAGAGACTAATTTGTTGTTATCTCTCCCAGCAAAAGAACTGGGAAACATCAAATGAAAACATCAGGACGCAGGTTTAAAAACAAAATCAAGGGAATTGCCTCTTCACACACAACATAGTTGTGCTGTAGAAGTCCTCACAGCCAGACACTGTGGATTCAGCACATTGGTGAGGGCTTAAGGCAAGGCACATTCACAGAAGGGAAATCCACCCATGTTTATTAATTACAATGAACTCCCTTCTGGCTCTGGAAGTCCCTGGTTTGCAAATGGTTGCAGACTAGATGAGGAAATTGTGAAAACTGCTTGCCCTGTTCTTATACTAGGTAACCCCTTTTGGACGCTGTCAGAAAGAGATACTTGACTAGACAAACCCTTGGTGTGACTACATGGCCTCCAGCTTCTATCAGGTATTATAGTGGATGAGTCTCAGCTGTGGGACAAGCTAGAGAGACCCTGGGCTGAAGGCCCTCTGTCACATCCCTAGGCTGAAGCAAAAGATCACTTTGGATAAAAGGTCCTGGGAGGCAGTGAATAAGTGAGAAACCTTTGTAGTTTTATGCTCGTATAGCAATGCATGTGCTCATGGGAAGGCGAGAGGTTTGGGTTTGGTTTTCACTTTTACTATTGCCCACTCTGTCCAATATAAAGTAGGACTTCCACCACTACAGGTAAGTAGATGACTGTTACCATATTTAACAGCAATTTACAGTCTTCTTTGAGTGATCTTGGATGGTCCCACCCTGAGATGGACAGAAACATTAAAAAAAAAAAGCAAGGGGGGGAAGGACCAGGATAAGTCAACCCTTTTGGCTACCTGCTCCAAGAGCTTTTCACTCACTTTTACTGGTAAAAAGTAACACGCCTTGTTACAGTCAACTGCTTTAACAAATAGCTTTATTAATTTAAAATGTATTCCCTATTTATAAAACAGCTGGCCTTGTTAAACCAGCCATCTGTTAAAACAGCCATGAAAAATTTCTGCAGTGTATGTCTTACAGGGTGTAGCTATCACTGAGCCCATGGGTGGGAAAGAAGTATTGGCATCCAAAGTTGGACACACACAGAAAAACCCCTACAGTAAGCATAAGAACCAAAGTAAATAAATAGGTCTCCTGTCACACCCTGAAGGTTGCCACCACCCAGCACTTGCCAAGAAAAGCACATTCCAGATATGGGGCCCTTCCTTGCCAAGACAGGACTGCCACAATTACTCCCAGAAACAGGTCTAATCCATCAGACTCCAACATCTCTATGGGAAATCAAAAGCCAGAAATAAAGTCAGGAAAGTGATACAAAATTATTCTCAGACAGGTCACCACAGAGAGTATTTTTAGACCAGAAACAGTCTGCTTGATGTGGACTAGAATGCAAAGAGTGGTTACTTTCTCTTACCCTCATAGCGAGCACTGTTTCACTGATGCCAACATCCTCTGGAGATTTATTTGTCCATCCCCTTGCAGATCTGTTTACTTCAGCCTGCCCTCTAATTGCATCATGGGGATCAGAAAACGCCACTTTTGCCAGAAATGCCACTTTCACCTGCTTTGCCTTGGGCTGTCCCTGCTTTGCCTTGCTGACTAGGCTGTATGAACACCCTCTTCTTCCCCTTCCTTCATCAGGAGAGCTTCTTGTACTAAAGTGTAGGTTTGCTGAACAGCTAGGGATATGGAAAATGCAGCTATTAAAGGTCTTCCTAAGAATGTAATTGTTTGACAGACAAGGTCACCATTGTATTTACTTGCTTGAAAAAGGAAACATTACAATATCAACTGAGTGTTTTTAAAGAAACCTGCAGCTTCCAGGAGTGTCATCACCTACCGTCCAATGTACTTGCCTTTGGCTCATAACAGCATCCTGGGACTTTGGAATAAGCTCTAGGCAGAGACATTATCAGTCAAATACCACGCTAAGAATTTGACTCTGATAAATTCTGCTGGTGTGGTGCTATATGAGAATGCTCTTTCAATTCAAAGCATCTCATTGCTGCCTCTGTTCTTTTCTGAGGGGAAAAAAAAGTATTTCTTAACTGGTATTTTTTCAGGAATTGCACCTGAGCAAAAGAGAAGAACCCTACAGTTACCAAAGTACTCTGTGTTCTTACTGAGGAAGCAATTCAGTCCCCAAGTGCTGCAACTACCCATCTCATGACCTACACATAAGGTGCACATCCAAGTACTTTTTCCACAAAGCCACCTGTGTTGCACTCCCAAGGACATGTCCCCTTCAGTGTATCTGCCACCACTTGCAGTTTCTGGGCAGGAACTTCTCACACTATAGTCCTTAAACCTCAAATGATCTGCATCGCTCTGGACACACTCATCAGCAGTTTCTTATGGCTTTGAGACTCTGTATCTGCTTCAGACATGAAGGTGAGAAGGTGGAAGTGTTTCACACTGAGGAATGCTGTCAGTAATCCACATATTTTGGAGAAGACATTTCTTTAACAGCTTACAGTTTCTTAGGTTGTACCATGGATCAATGAGAGGCACACCTGAATTTTCACCTTCAGTTTGGAAGCACCAACTCATGCTTTTCCTTCAGATGCCCTTCTAGTTCTTGCTTCAAATGGTACCAAAACATCCATGAAACCAAGTTAATGTCTGCATTTGTCTGTACTGAAGAGGTTCGCAAGTGGTACCAGGTGTTTCAGCTAGCTATGCAAACCAGTATACTCATTCCTGGTTTAAACCAGTGAAACCCTCTGCCCTGAATAGAGTTGGTGGTATGAGGAGTATCAGGCACATCAGTCCTTGGAAATGGGTAATTTCTGTCCTCTACTCTGTCGCTTCAGACAGAAAAAGAAGTTTCTTCCTCGTTATGAAGTTACAGACCCAGCGAGGCCTAATTCAACTATCCACATGTCCTCTGGGTGCCCGCCCGTAGATGCATGCCCTTGTGCTCCACATCGCTACTGCCAATGTCCCAGATCACCGTCCTGGATTTGTACTCTCCTGCCAATTCTTCTCAAAGCTGCAGAGGAACTCACCGCTAACCTACTTCTGTCGAAACAACCCCTGTTTGCTAAACCACCTGTGCAGTGAGATTGGCCGGGCCATGAGAGGAGGTCCCAGGTACACAGGAGGGAAAGCAGGGCAGACCCCCGGGAGCAGCAGCCGTGCCATGGCTGGAGCACCAGCCCTGCCCACAGCTGGGTTCCCTGAACACCACACCTGCCCATAGCTGGGTTCTCCAGAGCACCACGCCTGCCCACAGCTGGGTTCCCCGGACCCTGCTGACAACCAGGGCTGCCCTGCGGGGATTTCTGCCAGCCTGGGACAAGCATGGTGCTGACCTCTCTTCCTCCCTCACCCCAACCCACAGTGAGGAGCTTTACTTCATACTTTGCGTGCCACTGTCTAAAATACGCACAGTGGATAAGATGCTACTTTTTCTGCCTTTGTTAATCTCTTTGAGCTCCTTTAATTGCCGCCTGGAAGCTTTCTCCACACTAGTGGCTGGTATTATTTTATCCTTTCCCTGAAGAGTTCAGCTGCCTTTGCTATTTACAGGCATTTCTCTAGGGTTGAATATCAATTTTTCCTAGGATATAGCATCACATGTTCCACATTATCCCACCATTCATCTCTCTTCTGCTTCTTGAATCAAGTCAGAAAAGAAAAAAACAACCTGCATACCTCTCTCTCCCCAAAAAAGTACATTCCATCTCATTAAAAACTGATGCAGCATATACTTCAAATAGCAGAAAGAAAAAATGCAAATTCACCAGCTCATCACCTCGTCCACCATTCTAACACTAGACAATAAAAGTAAACAAGGCTTTTTATTTTTTTTTCTCCTATGGTTCTCTCTGCATTTAGGCTCTGTTCCTGCTTCCACATGCACACAAGCATTTTTTGCCAAAAAGCCCCTTTTTCCAGGTAGTTTCTGCTGGATGTATATTCTTTCTAGTTATGGTTACTTTGCTTTCCCTTTCTATTCTTTATTTGCTAAACTGACGACTTCAACTCTGCTACACATACCAAGTACCTGAAAATACCACATTTCATAACAGATCAGGAAAGTGTGGTTTCAGAAAGATCCAGGCTAATCCCAAGACCTGTGCAAGGATGGCTTGTAGCTCACTAGATGCACACAGACTCTTGCTGATGCTCTCCGAATTCCTCCCTTCTGTAACCTATGCTTCTTCCTTGAAGTAGAATGCAAATGCTCCATCTTGCTTTTAGCAGTTCTTGTAGTTCCTCATAGGCATACAATTTCCCTGGCTCTTTCTCCAGCTTTGATAATTTGACCTCCAGTAGGAACGTCCCTTTACACCCTTGTGACAAAAAAAATTATCTCCTTTTATTCAAGGGCAAGGAAAAAATGTGGATGCAAATCACAAGCATTTTACATTTCATTTTTTCTGCATACGTGTGAAAAGCAGATAGACAAGCAAGCACAGCAGACCAGCACTGTAAATAATTCAGACATGAAAGGTTCCTCTACAGAAGCAGCATTATGTTTTAAACTGTTGTCAGTTTAAATGCTTTTAACAACTAGGGAACAGCTATGTCTGCCACTTCCTTTAAAAAGCATCACTCTCATCAGTAAGTATGTTATTCCTCAGCTGACTAAACGCTATTTATTGAGATTTCCAAAAGGACCACTGACTCCTGTTGTATAATTTGGGTATGACTCCTTAATAAGATTAATCAGCAGCTCTGAGTTTGTGGAAAGTATGGAAGTGTGATCCATCAAAAAGGGCCATACACTTGCAAAGCGACAGAAAAGAATACTTTCCATGCTAAGAGGATTCTGGGTGGAAGGAAGAGAGAAAAGGAAGGATTTATGCACATTATTATGTATCCATCTCTAGATTTTATTTTCATATCGGTGTCAGCATGTCATATATTTTTGTAGATCTGAAGAAGGACTATCCAATCCAACTGCAATTTACTGAAACATTAAGTTTCTGTAAGTTTTGGTTAAAGTTATACTACATTTCAAATTTTTTTTCTCAAAAATGCAAAGTGTACTGAGTTTTATTGAATCATAAGGAATGAAGAGATCTGTTGAATTTTTAACTAGGTTATTCTCTCTACGTATCAGAAGGAACTTTTCTTACTACAAAACCCCAAATCTAATCCAGCTAGTTGCAAAATATCTTTAAACTGTGAATACGATATAAGCCCTGCAGCCATGTTTGCAGACAGACACCTTAGACTCCTCTCCTGGCACAGAAGCAGGAAAAGAATGAGATAAGAAGGTGCCACAGGGAGACTGGTGGTGTTCATGGGAAAGGACAGATATCCTGGTGCACCTCTGCAGCCTGAAGCATTATTTGGAGATTTCAGGTAACCTACACATTAGGAGCCCAAATAATATACCTGTTGTTTAACAAACTGTTGAAATGATTCATTGGGTATTCTTTAGTAATGCATCAGTGTTTTCTGGACATGTTTTTTTAACAGGATTATTTCCATCATCTTTTATTCCTTTGCCAGATTAGTTTTTATACTACATTCTGAAACAGCTGAAGTATTTGCTTACTGCTTTCGGAAAAATGCACCCCTACCCTTACAAAAAATGTCATTTATTTATTTTAATATTTAGTGATGTTCTAAGACACAAGACAAGAAAAGCAATTAGAGACAGTGTGATTTTTCTCCCCATATGCATTCAATTTCTCTATTTCCCACAGTAATTTGGGTCCCAAATGTAGGTTTTATAATTTTTCCAGAAGATCATTCAAAACTATACTCTTAACGCTGGGTTGAGGCTGGCTTCCCTAGCCAAGAGTTTTCCTCCTAAAAGCTTTGCAAAGCAAAGTAAATTTTGAGTTAATTTTCATTATCTTCAGAGATAAACATAGTAATTTGATAGCATAAGCAGCAAAGAACAACACTGTAGTTCAACAGTACAGTAAATCCATCCTAAGGCTTGTAGAACCAGATTTTTTTTAAAACCCACACCATACAAAATTCTGAACTAATATAAACTTAACCTAGCAGCTTTATTATTTAAAAAAAGTTGCAACTTTGTACCACCAAGATTTAAAAGACATCAGTTCTTTCTGGTCTCCTGCAGCCAGCATGTAAGCATAGAGCTGCCAAACTCTTCATTGCCCGTTCTGGTAACTTCAGCAGAGAAGTGAGCCCACGCGTGATCTGGATCACCTCTGTGTTGCTTTATCGTACACTAACAACATATACTCAGTTTTAACAGCTGTGGGCTAGGCAGTATTAAAATCACCCCTGGTTTTAATGAGCTGGGGCATTAGGAAGCACCTCCTTCACAAGTTAGGCTGTCACCCATTAGCCTGCAACCATGTCCTGGCATCAAACAGAAGTGGGGGGAAATTTAATGTCAAGTCTGCTCTTGGTTCACCTTGTATTTTAGCACAGCCAGTTGTGATCCAACCCAAGACAGCCGCAGAGTTCCTTTTATACCCACTGAGGGTATCCGAATGCAGATCAAGAAGGGCAGATTCTGCCTGTCCCACTTTGCCCTCAATTCCTTGCCAAAGAAGGTCTGGAAGCAAACTAAAGCCCTTATACCTGTAAACATAGTGGCTGGGGAGAGCCTGGATCAGAGCGTATTCTCAAGGGAAGGGATACTCTCATGGAAGGTAGTGAGAGACAGTCTTTAAAAGCAAAGTAGTTTTATCTACTACTTGTAATATGAATATCATATTTGAATAAGTTTGGAACTTGATCACATGTCATTCATTATTACCTGGTCTTGGAAACAGCAGTTGTAACTAAAACATTAAACTATCTCTCTAACTTAGAAATGTTAATGTAGATGGATTATATCTTCATCCTGGGAAGCAATCAAAAGCAGAAATGGAGAAATAACTGCTTGCAACAGGCTTCATCAGCCACATAATACATATCTCATTTCGCAACTGCAAGTCTGCAATAACAATCAGGTATCTCATCAAGAAGAAAAGACCCAACAGAATGACGGCCTGCTTTCTTTTTCATCCTTTAGTGCTAAATGACTAAACTCAACACATAGAGCCGCATCTGTTTTTCCCTGCCTTTATCACGGATGCACAGTTTACATACCCAACAAGGGCATGCAGATAGCCCTTGTGCACAGATTTGCTTAATGTTCTGCAGCAGTTCACAGACTCAAATGGCCTGCACAAAGTGGAAGACAGGGAAGAACGGTCTAAATCCTTCTGTGATTCTATGGGAAACCAGATGCAGGATTTGATGCCAGCTAAAATTAACCTAGTGGACAAAAGGGTTTATTTTAACTCGGTCACTTAATCCAATTCACTGCACAGTCACACAAACACTTGTGCCTGTATGAGCCAAGGGGGAAAAGGGTGTGTTATAGCTCTGCCTGTCTTGGCAGCAGCATTGGCTTACTTCTGTTTAAACTGTATGTAAAAGTATGTATTAATACCCTTAGAGCCATTTTATTTAGTCTCCTGAGTCACACATACATCACACAGATTTTTGCTGCTGTCCAGACTGGCGACACTTCATAAACAAAGCATGAGTCCTCACACAGGATGGAAAATTGTGATATGTCTAATCACATATTCAGTGATCCAATGGCTGTATATAATGGTTGTATTTTCAGAAATAACTGTAGTCCGGTAGTTAGAGCAGAGGATTACTGAGATACGCTACCAACATGAGAGAAACAAACAAATGAATGTGTCTCCATGCCCCAGTGTCACCACCTTGCGTAAGCACTTTGTAAGGTCTCAGGATAAAAGCTAATCTTTTGATTACGAGTCTATGAAAAAAATAACTGACAAAAACATAAGATTCTTGAGATTCTTAAAAGCATTTAAAAATGTAACATAGAGCTGTGATACAAATCGAATAAGTGTAATGTACGCTAACAGGGTGGCTGTCCATTCTCTCCTGTGTATTGGCAGGGCTGCTCCAAGACAGCATGCCTGCACTGCAAGAGAAGTCCTTACCTTTAGAGGTCATGCATTTTCTCTCCCCCTTCTGTCCCTAATCCTTACGTCTACCTATCCTGTGATAAGCCACAGAACAAAGTATATGTACTGTTTATTTAGAACAGTTAAATTACACATTTTGTTAGCTGCTCATGCCAATCCTACTCCCAGTGATGTAAATGGAGGAACTTGTTTTGCCCAAGTGGCTGAAGACATAAGGATCAAGAACCATCTTCCTCCTTGCCTTCTTTGCATTTATCTTTCCCGTCCCCCTGTTTCGCTGGTGCCGATTTCCCCATTCAGTCTTTGATCTTGTCTGTAATCTTGGTACAGTTATCTGTTCCTCTTCCCTCCTCTGTTCATTCTTTCTGTCCCACAGCAGATAAAGCAGAACAGACCTACAGAGTTACTTCCCCTCCTTACCAGACAAGTTAGAAAACCAGAACAATGCATAATCCATTTCTGATGCTGCTTTGAGATAGCTGTGGTTAGAGGAGCGTTACACATACCTAGTCACTCCAGCTATAACATTTCAGGTCAGGACAAAATGAACAAAATGCCCCTCAGGCATCTACACATTACGCTGCCCAAAGGCAGCAGCTGATGCACCATCTCAGGAGGTCTGATAGCAGGATTCAGTCCCTGCTCATGCATTAAATATCAGAATCACAAGGGGCTGCTTCCTTTTAAATCCAGCTAACCATAAAAGGAGCCTCTATATTTGTTACTTCATATCTGAAGAAATTAATAATTAAAAGGCAGTAGGTATTCAGTACAAGAACTAAATCTTTAGTTAGGGGCAAACCAACATCTTACAGATCAACATGTTCGTTTTTAAGAAAAGGCTTAGAAGAGTCAAAGATCAATCACTCGGACATATGCAGAGGTGGCTGGCAGCGCAGGTCTGACGTGCAAAGCGCACACCCACTGCTCCTGAGTCACTCTGGCTCTCAGCTGGGTAACGTGCTCATTGCACAGCCACGTCCCTGCTTTGCACACAACTTGCACAACTGTCTTGTTCTCCCCACGCTGGTGGCACGTTACAGGCAGATGAAGAGTCCCTCTTTTTCAGTTTAATTTTACAAGCTACTCCAGGTTGAAATGTGCCACATGTTTAAACAAGAGCTGCGCTCAGGCTGTGGGATTTGACTTTCATTAGCTGCAAGATGCCACATCAGTGGAAATGAAAACAATAAACTTATCTTGTTCCGATGACTTAATGCTGCACTATCAGAAGCTGGCTAAATAGAGACCATACCTGCAGAATTGCTTTCCATAGGTGAAGCCTACTAAAATCCCTGCTCTCACTGAAACTGTAAAGCTTGCTGCTAGCTGCCATCCCTGGCAGGCAGCCCCTCCAAGGGGGCTCAGTGCTGCCAGCTCTGCCGGGGCTCACTGAGATCAGCTGGGCATACACAGCATGATCCACACCTACCCAGGCAGGACAAGAGGTGGGACAAATGCTTCTCCGCTCCAGCAGTCTCTGTGTCACAGCCCAGGGACAGAGGCTGGCTCTGCTGCCCAGACACGTGCAAGGTCTGTAGTGCAGCTGGCAGCTGCACTTTCCGCCTTAACAGCCTGACGGCTTTGAAGTGCCAGTGGCACAGTCAGAAGTCTTCTTATCCTTATTAGTGGGAGAGAAAGTACTATGGATATACCTCAGGCTAAGAGGTGGATCTATCATTTGAGGCAAAGACGTGTAAACAAGAAAAATAAGAGAACAGCTTTTGAAGACAAAGTCCCTTTGAATACTCAGCTTACTAAACTGAACCAAAACACCTGAAGAGAGATCATGGATAGTCCTCTGTTCGCCTCCACTTATGAGCGAGTCCTCGCTACCATACGATGCAGCATTCCAGCATCGGTCACAATCAATATTCTCAGAGGAGCAATCACATTGCAGTTGGCATTTGCTGGCTGTGGGAGCAGCAGCCCGAAGGGCAGCGTGCAGAGCAGGCACTGGGCTCAGATGCAGGTCTTGGCCTCCGGAAGGAAATTCCTTAACACTTGCAACACTGCATTTCTTCTAAACAGGGCAGGCAGTTCTGTAACATCACTAAGATTAGATGGCGTAAAAATCACTTTTATTTCCTCCTTCAGTTCTTTTTAAAAGCTGGGCTATTGTAGACAAAGAAAAGCCTTTGTTTTAACGATTGGTAATTACCCACCAACATTCTTCCTGCCTTAACATATTAGTAGTTTTTCAGGTCTCCTTTGGAACTGCAAACAGGCAGAGTTCAAGAACAAGATTGTGAAAACACAGACCACACAAATGCACATCAGGTCACTCCTCATGCAGACACAGGCATGCTGGATGGAAGGGACCTCTGGAAGCCCATATCCCACAATTTTTTCCTAGAATGTGCTCTAGTCATCTTTGTAGTCTCCCACTGGACCCTATCCACATCCCTCTTGACCTGGGGTGGGGGGCAAAACTAGAAACAGCATTCCAACTGTGGCCTCCCCAGTAACCAAGTAGAGGGGCATTATAACTTCCCACAATCTGGTGGCAGCGACCTTGTCAATGTAGCCTAGTAGAGGTTTTGCCTTATTCGCAATCAGGGTGCACTGTTGCGTTGCTTGCAACTTTCGTATCTACTGGCATCTTTTGGCATCCACAGTAATACCCACATCCATATCAGCTGGGCTACAAGTCATACAGTCACTTCCCAGCCTCTCCCAATGCAAGGGATTGTTCTGGCCAAGGTGCAGACCATTTTGCTTTTTCTTGCTGAACTCCACAAGCTTCATGTTGGCCTAGTCCCCAGGTTTATCCCTCTGGATTTAGGTTCTCCCATTTGCCATGTCAGTTGCTCCCCCTAATTTAGGGTCAACACATTTGGGGAAGGCACACTGTGCCTTCTGAAAATGTCAAGCAACATGGAGCCCAGCATCGAGTCCTGAGTCCCCTGCTCACTAACTGGTGCCAGCTGGATGTCAGCCCTTTGATCTCCTGGAGTCCAGCCGAAGGTGTTCCCATCAGTTTTCAACTCAACAATCTGTTCCACCAGATTGTGTCTGCAGTATCACAAAGGCCATATCCCACTGGCAGAATCTGGCAGCTTTGAATCCTTCCTATGCCGGCAAGTATGAAAATATGCAGATAGAAGCCATGGTATCTCTGAATTAAATTTTTAAAGTCCAAAACAACCTGAGACCTAGGATTGCAGAGGTCAGCATTGAACTGTACCATTAATTTATCAGCACAAGAACAGCAGTCTGTGTCGTCTTTAGCTCGCTGAAAAAGGGTGATACTGCTCACAGATGAAATCGAGATCCAACAGAAATTCAGGTGCATTTTAGGCACAACTTGCAAGAATTAAGTTGAATAATTCCCAATGTCAACGACTACCATTTCAGCTTTATTTCCAAAACCAAAGAACATCTTCTCTTTACTGAGGCCTCATTAACAGTTAACAAGATCACGCTTTCAAGATCACAGCACTTGTAGGAAGAGATTTTATAGTTTCCACAGAAGCCACTAAAAAGAGTAACTATCATGTGATCCAAAATTGAAGTAAAAAAATGGTAGCAAAAACACATTGACTGACTCCAGTGAGAACTGGATGTTCAGATGAAGAGATTACCATTTTGGGTGTACATACAAAAATTAGCAATTAGGGGTAATTGCTTTCAGCTGCATTTCGCTGTTTAAAAAAAAAAATTAGTAACTTGTAATTAACACTAATTTAAGGACAGATGAAAGCCCATGTCGGTGCTGAGAGGAGACACGCCTGACAGAAAACAGCTACCTCAAATGCACCACCTCTGGTGCTGTCAGCTAGAATATTTCTGCCATGTTCCCAAACCAAAATTACAACAGCTTTAATCTCTCTGTCTTCTCAGGCACTTCCTGCCCATTAATCTTTCCCTTTGCCCATGGCCAGATCCTCAACAAAGGCACAAGAGAGGAAGAAACTCATTGTGCTTCCTACTACTCTGCACGTGCTGCCAGGTTATCAGCCAGACACTATTCCTTGGTATCTACCCATAGGCTCATGTAATGGCACAGGACCTGCCGTGCTGATGTTAGCTGCACAGATGAACTTGGAGCGGAAGCCTGTGAACCACGCTGCTCTGCAATACATGTCGTTCTGTGGCTACACGAAAAGAGATAAACGTACCCAGACCCAGGATTAAAATGAGTTTGCTGGAAGATTTCCTGGTCATTTCACGTAATCTGCCCTGACAACATTTCCTGCCTTGAAACAAGAACCATCCAGCGCCAGGCAGCCCTGGTTGTGCTCCTCACACGTCAGCGTGGGAGGAAAGCTCAGGCACAGGCTGCATGATGGGCAGGGCAGCCAGTCGGTTTGCTGTGTCTGGGTGAACCTCCAGCTGTGTTACACGTAGGCAAACCAGTGAAGTGCCAGAGTGAGGTGGGGGAAGAAGCTACTTGGCCATTACAGAAGTGTGGCTCTGTGGCTCTCCTGGTGAGAAGGTACATGGGACTAGGTGCTGTGCCTGGTCAGCGCTTCAGCCAAAGGCAAGTCCATCTCACAAGTACCCTTCCTACAAGTCACAACTCGGAACACAATGCACTTTGAAGCAATATTGTCAAAAGTTTACCTACTCCAATACTCAGCCCTGTAAAAGCGCATGCCTGTTACAGGCTTAAATGCATCAGGCTTGCAGACTTATTCTAAAGAAATATGCCTCCAGCATCTAGTTAACCAAGCTGCAACACCCTCATGCAGGGTGGCTTAGTATGCATTTTTCTGGACAGTGATAAGGCTGGATCAGACCTAAATGTCCATCTGACCCAGAATCTCATCTTCAACAGTGGCCAATACTATGTATTTGTCAACGCGCAGGACAAAGGACAACTGGGACTAATTCTCAGTTCAGCTTCAGATTATCAAACACCAGGCAAGTCAAAAAGCCCAAACCCCAAGACAATGATGCATGTGTCCTACACGGCCAAGGCATGCCCATTTCTCTCAACTATATTCCCTCCTGTTGACTACTATTGTATTCCTTGTTTCCCCATGCCCCGCCCCCAAGTCTAACCAGCATTTATATTTGGTCAAATGGGCAGCCTTCAGCAAGAAACATGTCCCTGGACCCACACAAGCATTTCTCAAGTTCTCCAGCCCCGCTTCACTGAGCAGGCACTGAGGTTCCCCGCTGGGGCTGGAGCTGGGACTAGGGTTAATTGCCCAGTTTCCCACACCATTCTGGCACACCTCTAGGTTCACCACTCGTCACCTTCACTAGTGGAGCTGAGCAGATTTAGGTCCCTGCAGTATAACTGCTTGTGTATGGTTCATGTGGCTTCCTGAAAAAAAAGGTCTAATAATTTATTATTCTGGAGCCCCAATAAGGCATCCACATTCTTCAGACAGTGGAGAAGCTCAGAGATCTCCTTTGATCTCTATTTCCTCTAACTCCTATTTCTACAGTCTCAAGTTCAGGAATCTTTTAGTAATAAAAGGCTAGTCCCTTACAGTCACTCAGAGGGGCTCAAACAGACTCAAAACAAAATTCAATAATTTTATCACCGAAACTTCACAGCATACAGAGGTTTCCCTGTAAACAGGATTTGCAATACATTATTCAGAGATTTTGATGCTTTTTGGAGCAGAGGGAGCCGCCACTTGTGACTGTGATTTTCAGTTTAGCCCTGGGTAAAACATTTAAACCTTTCACACTCCCTCTATTCTACTGATTTTGCAATGAACACGCCTTACCTGTTACAGACCACTAACAAAACTCCCTTTTTGTGCTTCCTCACCCTCCCCCCATGACATCTGGGCAAACACTGAAAAGCTGTAACCATCCTCAGTCTCCAGGTCCCCGTGTCCCAGGAGCTGGATAAGGCAGAGAGGAAGGTGTCCTCTGCCGCAGCTGAGCAGGGGTGCAGGAAAACAGGAATTCCCCACTAGGGATCGGCCGCAGAGAATTACCTAGTTGCTTAGAAACATGAGATTAACTACAGCTCAGTTTTCCCCTTCCTTCACACATGCACTTAAGGAGAGGCTGTAAATCGGCTACTTGGGAGACTCAGGAGAGCCTGTCTGTGGAGCGAGATGCGGGGTCACCGTGCCGGGTCAGGCAGCAGGCATGAGGGAAAGACGAGTTTTCTGCTCTCCTTCCCCGGCTGCGTGAGCTCCCTTCGGTTTGCAGTGAAAAGCTTCTCCTTCGCTGAGTTTCAGCCGCCAGAATGAAGAGTCGATCATGCAGTTCTGCAGCCGAACCGCCTGTGCCAGGATCTCAGCTCCCATGACAATCAGTTGAAGGAATGCAGCTAGGGCAAAGGAAATAAGCCCCCGACAAGAAAGAGCAGCTGGTATTTAAAGCAGATGGCATTTTAAGCAAAAATTACATTAATCTCTGCATCTCTTAGTAATGTTTTCTGTGTGAGCTGCCAAAGCATCGGTGATTGGCAGCAATAAACACGCTTGCTGCCTGTTTGCATGTTCCATACCTTGAGGAGCTGGAGAGAAAGACTGATAAGAAACACAGAGACCCAACTACTGCTTTGCTTACCCACCTTCACATAACATGGAAGTAGGAAAAAACCAATCTAGATAAAACAGATGTGGACTTATCTCACACAGTTTACGGTCAAACCAGTTTAACATGAAAAAGCCCCATCACTAATGCAAACATGAGAGCATAGCCCACAATGTGTGCTCAAGAGCTTTAATGCAGCCTCTGCAGGAAGCAAGTTCCCCAAGCCTGACGTAACAGATCAAAATACAGATGAACTGACATCTGCCGATAAAGTAACAGAATTTGGAAAAAGATACTGGGAATTGTCCCTAATTTAGATGATTTCACATCCATTTACATTCACAGACATCAGCTCTCAGACATGGAGTGCAAGGGATACGCTGTGTAGTACGTACCTAATAACCTTGTGGACAAGAGCCAGCAGCGTGGTTATCATTATGCTGGATAGTTATTACAAACTGAGGGTTAATTATTAGCAGAGCTTAAAATCAAAGACAGTTTGATCCAGACTGCAGAGCTATACATACACACACACAAAGCTACTACCCTGAAGCACTTCCAGTCTGTTTCCAGACAAGCTCAACATAGTTCAGACATGTACAAGGTAGCACACCATGCTAAGGTAGAAGTGACAGGGAGACCATAGCCAGGCAGCTCTTGAAAAGAGTTAGCACCTACGTGAGTGGATATTGTGGAGGCTTTCCACTGGTGGTTTTTTTTTTTTTTTTTTTTTGCAATACCACTTCAATGGTTGTTTAAAAACAGTTACCATCACTAAAAATGAACAAAGTTCATTTAAATGTAACAAAGTTACATTTTGAGTATTATTTAAGTTCTGCACAGAAAATTCTCTTTGACCTGGGAAAGATTTTTTTCAGGAAGGACTTGAGCTGCCTTCTGCTCCACACTTGCATGCTTTGCTATGAAAAGCAAGGAGCTCTGCAGGGACAGGTTTGCAACTATCAGAGCCCCGATTTTGTTAGAAATAATTTAATGATACTTTATGATTTCAGGCTGGTGGGATGGGGATGAAGAGGCCAAGGGAACAAAGTAACAACATGGAAAAAAGACCCAAAACTGAAATTACCTGACAAGTTTTTTTTAGATTAACAGAAACTCAGATTTGGTAGAGTTGTTTGTTCTTTTCCACAGCAAAGTGCTCTTTGGGCCTACATGAAACATGATGGATCTCTGCCAAGTAAGTCAGAGCACCCTGCCTTGCTCCAGAGATGAACATCCCAACCATACCCAGGTTTTTTTTCACTTGTCCCATTTATTCAGCATTAACCTGATTGACTCAATTCTAACAAACACAGTATTACCTGTGTGTCAGCACTTGATATTCAGTCTGCAATTAGGAAAGAAAACAAGGAATGTGGGTAAGCAGATCAGGCTGAAATCAGAGTATGCAGTGGCAGGGGGGAACTGACTCTCAGTGGTAACGTTACGGTCTTCACTCAGGGTGGTGCAGATGTGCAAACCTGGAGGTTTCTAAGGCAGACACAGCGAGCAAGGACCACATGCAATCAATAGATGGATCACACTCTTCTGTAAACACCACGGGAGAAAAAGGAAAGGTGTTTACGCCGGCAAAATGAAATAAAAATGACTAGCCAAGCTGCATAAACAAGGCAGCGTTTATGTAGGACGGGGTTGGGGGGCTCTGCTGCGAACACTCTGCTCTTTTATTTGTTCTCGTACCACGTGTGGCACATAAACACGGGCTGACATGACCGAAGGCTCCCCGTGAGCCAGCGGGGCAACTTTCCTTTGGCAGAGAAGGATTAGTGTTTGCTGACTCTGCCAAAAGGAAATCGGGGCAACCTCTGCCTCCCCCCTGCCGCTCCTGCCATCCCGGTAGCAGCAGGGCTTACACTGTAGTTTGCAGTGTCTATATTGCTGGCCCCAAACTTTTTTCTGTGTCTGCAGAGTTACAGCAGAGGCAGAAATTGAGCCTAATTCTCTCACAGCAAATGAGGGTCCTTTCCCAGCCTGGCATTTAGCATTTCACGTTCTCTCATGCTGCAACCAACCATCAAAACCAGGGAAAAATCATGTCTTAGGAGGAAGTCTACACTACTAGCTGAGGAGCTCCAACTTTCAGACAGCTAGGACTTAAGAGAGAGAAATGCCACTGTCATGGTTTAACCCCAGCCAGCAACTAACTAGGCACCACGCAGCTGCTTGCTGACTCTCCCCAGCCAGTGGGACGGGGGAGTGAATCGAAAAAAAAAAAGTAAAACTCGTGGGCTAAGAACAATTTAATAAGTAAAATAAAACACAATAGTAACAATAATAATAAAAATATAATAACAACAACAATAATAGTAATGAAAAGGAATATAATAAAATTAAAATAATTAAAAAAATAAAACCCAAAGAAAAGACAAGTGATGCACAATGCAATTTCTCACCACCCGCTGACCAATGCCCATGCAGCGATCTGCCTCTCCTGGCCAACTCCCACCAGTTTATATACTGGGCATGACGTTCTATGGTATGGAATATCCCTTTGGCTTGTGCACCTGCTTGCTGGCAAAGCATGGGAAACTGAACAGTCCTTAACTTAGGATAAGCGCTGCTTNGGGGGCCTGCGGGGCGGGGGTTTTATGAGACAGAACAGCTAGATTCAGGAATCGCATCCAGCCACTGCAAAGTGCCACAGCTCAAGGTGTTTGTCATTAAGAGTCACAGCTATAAGAAATGCACAGCTTTAATGAGGGCTAAGTCAACATGAGGGACCTTCCAGGCATGTAATACCAGCAGTTACGGTGACTGCAGATAGGAGTAGACTGTATTTTCGTCAAGGAAACATTTGCCAAAATAGTTTTGAAGTGAGCAGTCCAAAAAACCTCCCTACTGTTTACACCAAAGACCTCCCGAAAGTGGTTCTTTCATTAGTAAATTGAATCTTGCTTTAGTAAATTCACGTATATTTCCACTTTGTTCTGCTAGCCATCACAAGAACAGAAAAGGTGAACTCAATGCTAATGCTGCTCCCAGGAATGTCCAATCCTGAAACTATGTCGACAGCCTGGCAAGGTCTTGGGAAACAC
The DNA here is from genome assembly GCA_013401275.1 of Pandion haliaetus. NCBI lineage: Eukaryota > Metazoa > Chordata > Aves > Accipitriformes > Pandionidae > Pandion > Pandion haliaetus. The sequence continues at coordinate 135,682 of VYZV01008202.1, read as the reverse complement.
TCAGGCATCTTCCAGCCTTTGCTCATACCCCCTCCCTGGAGTACTCCTCAAGTACTTTCCATGCATAAATAAACTAAGGTAGGATGAACTTCAAACAGGCCTCACCCTACACAGTCAAATAAGCTAGGGAAAATGTATGTATGATGTGTAATATTTACATTTCAAGCAATGAAACTTCTTGTTTTGATACATTATACATGCTGGAATTACTAACAAGACTGCAGACTGGATAGGCGCATTTTATGCATTGCTTTTTTATCATGAAACAGGGCTGGGTGACTTTGATGAGGGACCAGGCAGACCCCGGAAAATTCAGGTTATGGCAGCATAGCTAAACAATGTTCTCCTGCCTACCATTTGAGTTTAATCCATCCATTTGCTACCTATCAAGGTAGCAAAATTCCACATTTTGCAACAGTCAGGCTAGGCCCTGGCTGTGCTTTTTGGTTACCTGTCATTCTCAGTCAGTCACTGCTGTAATCTTATTTATTTGTAGTCATGCTATTGAAGCAATGATGTATTTTCAAGCGATTACTCTGTATAAATCAAAGAACATATTTTTTTCTGAATGGTCTCAAATTAGAGAACAAAAGCAATATAAGCAAGGGAATAAATAATCTGGATTTATACAAATTAAACTTGAATCTGTTTGTTTCATAGTTTGCAGTCTGAAAACACGACCACTTGCACTATGCTAACTTCACTGATTGCTGTTACTCAGATAAGCATGCCACAAAAAAAAGTCTGAGGTGAGGTAGTAGCTTTTATTAGGCCAACAAACAGGAGTTGGAAAAACAACAAAGCAATTTATCAGCCAGCCTAATAAAAGACATTACCTCTCTCTACAACCCTTGCCTTGCTTATTTCATGGTAGCAACTTCACTACCCAAGTATTTCTCATCCTAACAATTAAATTTTACATTTGCTGGAAGTAGGAGCCTTCCAGCCTCAGTTTATAATTGACTTTTGTAACTAAACAGGATTTTCAGTGTAGAAGGGCAAAGAAAGCACGGGAACACCGGTACTGGAAACAAAGCTTGTAGAATTTTGCCAGTGTGGGCATTGGATCTGCAAGTTCCTCCACACCCGCATGCTGTAATCCCAGCATTCAGAGAATCCCAGCAGTGAAATGATGGGCCTTGGGACCAAATTACCTCTCAGCTGACACCACCCGGAATTACCATCGCTAGTGTGAGTGGGTCTGTATCCCAAAGAACTGATCTGAGAGATGAGCTGGCTCCCTTGCAGGCATGTGGGATTCCTCAGGGACTCCTGAGAGGTGGCAGCAGCAAGCTCCTGAAGTGGCTGAAAGCCATTTTTCATTCCACATTCACTGTCATGGCACTGAATTAGAAGAGCATTTTCTGTGAGGCTGGAGGAATAATTGTATCCCATGGATCAGCAGATGAACAGATAATGTATAGCCATGGGGCAGTGTAGGGATACGCAGGAGAGTTTAGGGAAGCAGAATTTTCCCTGGAGCATCACAAAGTCTGGAGAGGACTAATAAACTGCTTCCAGGAACCAAGCATATTAAGGTATATAACCCTGCCTTGTCAGCTGCGCAGTAAACATACCCCCGCCCCCACCCCCAACATGGGGCCCTTTTTCAGCATCCTTGTTACTGAGAAGAGCTCAGGCATCTCCAGTGAGCTTCCTGCTGAGACAGAAATGCAGGGAAATACTCACAAATTTCTTTCCTAGCCTATTTTTGTTTAGAGTAGCCACACAACTCCCCCTCACTGCCTCAAGACGACAACAAAAGCAAAAGCCAGAATTACACACAAATTAGCCTCAGCCCCGCCGCTCTGGCAGGACAGGGCTCTGCGTTCAGCCTTTCCAGCTAAACTGCTCCCCTGCCTGCCTATCTCAGCACAGCCTCCAGTGCCGGCAGCTATGACTGGGCCCAGCTCTACATGTATTGATTCTGGCACAAAGCACATGCTTGGCCAGACGGTCCAAACTCAGAGGTCAGGATCCTCTCCTCTGTCACCCTCACTTCTTGCTCTGCATCCACCTCTGCTGCCAGGACTTTGGTTGACTTCCAACAGGCAGCAATAGACCCACACCGCTAACAGCTTGTCTCAAGTAAAACACTAGCAGAGGAAAAAAGCATCCTTAATTCAGTTTACATTTAACAGCTGAGGTAGAGCCACCTTCATTCTGCAGAGGAACCATCACAATAGCATCCAGAGTGGTTTAGTTAATCGACTTTCAGGAAAGTTAATTTGGATTAACTTTTGAGTGTACTCGTGTAGACCTACTCTACATTATTCCTTAGCTACACCATATCATAGTGGCAGTGGTCAGGTTCATTGCTCCATGGTACTGTAAATAAATGCGAAATCTGTGTTTTAATGGTATCAGGCAGGCGGCAGCTGTTGCTGCTGAATGCCCAGCAGATTGCTATTGCTCTCAGGACTCTCATCAGGGAAAGTACAGAATAGCCTAAAGATTATTATTGTCTGGCAACAAGCATTTTCTTTCATAAACAGCACCTGAAAAAAAAATTTCTATGTTGTGAAGAGATGACGAAAAGGCTTTCTTGTTCCCCTGCTCTGGGCACCAGGCTGTCGAATTTTTATGCGAGGGGAAAATAAGACATTACACAATCCTCTGAAAGAGCATGTTAGAGAAATGGAAGGCAGGATTCAGAATTAAATGCATAATTCATGGCTTGTGAGAGCCTTGAGGCAAGACCTTTCGGCCTTGCTAATTGCTTTGCTGAGAAATAGGCCAGAAGCTATAATAATGAATCCTACACCTAGGCAAATACATGCATAAAGCTGTTGTAATATCCACCTAGGGGCTTCCACATCACCCCTCTTGCACAGATGTGCTGCTGGCCCATCTGACAACATGCCAACCAAGGACAAGTGCATGGGCTATCAGGCTGATCCAAGGATCTGGATCTAATTCTGGTATGTATTTCTGTACATTCTGGTTTTTGGACTGCAGGCAGATATATTTATATAAACTGCCTGCAGCCATACCATATCCCTTGGAGGACTCTCACTATGTGCTCAGAGCCTTAACACACAACCCTGTGCACGTGAGACCGGCAGAGATGAGCAGCTCCTCCACTGCAGCAGCCAGATTTAGCCCCACTGAGCTCAATGGCAAAAAATTCAGTGGGTGCAAGATCAGATCCCAGTTGCAGGCCAAGATATTAATATGACAAGTAGGGAGGAGGAAGGCAAGCGTAACAGCTTATAGCTACAGAGGTCTGCGCATGTGCATAATTTGGTGGATCTAAGTCATGAACAAATCACCAAAATATCTTTTAGCTTCCTATGCCATAACCACCTCCTCCTCCATGTCCCCAGTGAACACCCTTGGATTTTCTCATCCTAGCAGGCAAAATCTTAGCCTTTTATCTACCTACATGTTCAAATCTCTCCTATTCACATTCTCTCGTTTCAGAAAATGCTATTCCAGCCAATTCTCTGACAGTATCCTGCCAACCACGGCCAGCCACTGCTGCTTCTACTCTGTTAGACCCCACCAGAAGTTAGCTCCAGGGAGCTAAGAAAAGCTTTGCTACTGCTGTTTCCAATTTGTTACTGAATCCGGTTAGTCATTCACTGTGTCTGAAGAGAGATGGACTTGCCCCTAGAGCACAGGGGTCAGTCACCTTCCCACTTTGCCAGCTTGTCCAGCTCCAGCCCCTCCGGAGCAGTCATCTTCTTGCTGTCCTGTTGTAACCATCTTCCCCTGCAGCATCCCTAGAGAAATCTAATCCCGCGACTGCTACTCTGCATCTCTTGTCACAACACACCAGAAAGAATCTCTTTGTAAGCCTTTTCCTTCCCCTTTGGTATTATTTATTGATGTATCAAAATTACCTTAAAAACTCATTAATAAAATGCAGATCAATATCTTTCACAGACTAGCTTATCTCCACGAGGTTGCAGAAGTGAAACTACTGAAAGTGCAAGAAAACAGAATCAGTCCCTTAATTGTACTGTGCAAAGTCATCCTACATTGATTAAGTTACCGAAGCAGATTAAATTTTTACTGCTAATTTAATTATTTACTTACTTAAAGATGATCCATTTATTTCTCAGGGTCAAGAATATGAAAAAGCAGAAGGAATCAAGAGAGATGAAGAAAAAATAAGATGGTTGAAGATCCCCGGGTTTGATGGGTTTCATCTGGAAACCATCATCACTAGCTTTTGAGTATGAATAAAGCTACCAATTATATGATAGTGGAATAAAGTTTCAGAGCAAGTAACACATCTTTTTTGTGATACTTCAAATCACATGATGGTGAAGACACAGACTGCTTTGCAACACCTTCTATATAAGAATCTTAACTATTATTCTGTAAATATAAAAGGCCTCACAATGAAGGCAGAATTTAAAGAGCAATTCAAAAGTCAGTGGAGAAGTACAATGAAGCTGAAGATCCCCAGACTTAGACCAAACTCAAAATGCCAATGCCTAGCTCTGAAGGTAAATAACCTCTAAGCTACTTTATAACTGAGGTGCAACACAACTCAAACCAAGCTGCAACCCATTCAATGGGCAACTCTCACCTATACCGTTTTAAATCTATCCATACCATTTTAACTCTAGCAATGCCACTGTCCTTTACACACTCTCCTATCTAGGTTTTGACATCTAGAAGGGGCATACAAGGAATACACAGTTTCCCCAAGACCAGGGCTTTACAGCCCAAATAAGCAAATTAAAGCCAAAGCATGGGAAAGGGAAAGAGAGCAACAGAAAAATGTCACATAATCTTGTGAGTTCCACCGTTAATAAATTTTGATAGCTCCCACACTGGAAGTAAGATAAATAAGCATTAGCAGTTAAGTACTGTTTGGTGTAATTTTATTTTGTTCTGTGACCTACCCATTTGGTCCAAGAGAGACAAGTCAGTAAAAGCAGAATGGGTCCACTGCAATCGCAACACAAAGGGCAGTCTCTCACTTTGTACAAAGAATACTAGCACAGATGGCAAATCAACATTTTGCAGGAAAATCCATGTGCTTCCACATTAATGAGACACGGGTTAGAAGAACACAATATTATTATGTCAGAAATGATTTGTTATCCAAGCTTAGGTACCCAGATGGTACCAAAAATACTCTAAACTTTCTATAAGCACAAAGCTTTCATTATAATTAAAAAACGGTTTCAGAAAATATACTGGTTTCTCCAAGTATTCCCAGTTCACTTTTAACTGCTGAACATGCCCTGTATTTTGGTTGCAGTGCTTTAACAAGGAGGATATATATGCACTTGAAAACCTCAAGAGGCAGAGCTGGGGAGTGATGGAACAGGAGAGGGGAGCAGTGCAGAACCATCACATTCCCAAAGCGTGGAGAAGGAGGAACCAGGAAGCCAAGAGCTATAAGGTGCTTCCCTGGTGGATATACTAGCAAGGTCTTCCAAAAGGAACAGGTCTCTGGTCATGCAGGATGGCACTGAAGCAAAACTAGGGAACTACGTGACCCATGTTCATACAGTTAAAAATAGCTCCAACTAGGAGCAGCGGCTTCTGATTCAGATCAGGTTTAACCCCCTCTCCCCATGATGGGGTTTATCCATATCAGAGACAAAGCAATTGGACTTTATAACAAAGTCCCATTATTAACACACTTTCTTTTCTGACAGGAGCCTCAAAAAACTTATAAAAGCTCGCAGTGAAATAATTGCTTTCTTTTCACTTCACCATAGCAGACTCCCACAGGTTTGACTGTATTTTTTCTCTTCCAAGTAAATTGTACAGCCTTTCTTAAAAGGCTCACCTTTAAGAAAGCAGCTTAGAAAATACCAGGCTAAATCTGACATGTTTTTCCCTATGTTTCAAAGCCAGGGAAGGGTTCTTCTGGAAGAAGATGACNGGGGGGAAGAAAGAAAAGAAAAAGAAAATAATAAACTGCTGGGAGAATATGTGGGTGGCAGGATTCAGTCTTTAATCTTGACAGGTGTATGTCAGCACTTCTCCACAAACATACCTAGAAGGGATCTAATTGTTTTCCTTTTTGCATTGCTATAGGTTTGTACTATTTCCTTATGATACCCCTTGTTTTTAGGTTAGCTTCCTGACAGTCTCTTTGCCTGATGTCCAGAAAGCTAACAGGTTAACAAAGCAAGAAAAGCTGATACTTTTCTTCATCCACATATTCGCCCTTCTAAGTATCTCAAGCAAATTTGTCTTGAAATTAAAAATCATATTGCCAACGATGCAACAGACAATGTGGTCCAAAGAGAGATTTACAGGCTGGTAACTAGGGAGCAGGCAGAGGAGGTGGCTGCTCAGCTGATGGATATAAATAGTAAAATCCTAGTCAACAGGATATTATTGTTCTTTGGGGTTCCCAAAGCCTTAAGCAATGGATCAGCTCCTACGCACATGCTGATCGCAAGTCAGTGCCCGTGTGCAGTGGGGAGGCCCTGCCCAGAGAAGACTCGAGGCTATTTCAGGAGTTACCAGGTCTCAGCACTTCTCATGCTCCCGTGGGAGGAGAGATTGAGAAAGTGGGGGGAAAGGGCTCAGCAAAGCACCTGTCATCTCTTTATTCCTTTATGTATTAATAACTCATCTCTAAGAATCATGAGACTAAACAGAAATGCTTTCCTCTGCTCATGCCATGAAGGCAAGCCTAGATGGAGATCACCAGACAAATACCAAAGAGCTTGAGAAACTGGGAAAAGAAAACAAAGAAGAAAAGGAGTCTTCCAGGAGCAGGTCAGAATGGCTTATTTATCAAGCTGTAACTCTGCAAGACACCGGCTTCAACTGGCTTTAAGTCAAGGCAGTTTATGCTCTAAGGTATCACAGAGCTTCCATTATAAACCACAATTCAAGGTAAGGCAATTAATTGCCTCATCCTTCTATGACCTTTGGAGTAAGGAAAACCAGAATCTGATTGCTCTGCTATTTCTAATTTTGTTTCTGATAACTCTGACTTCGTTCTCTTGCAGAACATATCCTTATGATCATCCAGGGCAGACAGACAGTGTTACGTAGATATCTACTTTCATTCAAGATAAATGTGTCTCATCAATGCCCTAAGTAACCTCTCCCTTGGTCTTCCTCTCTACCCCACTGAGCTGTTTCAGACCCATGCACAAGGGAGACAGGTTTTCAGGACAGTGGATATAGCACTGCTCTCTGTTAAAATAACACTTAGATGATTCTGAGCACTGAAATGAAGAGCATGATTTGACAGCAAGTTCAGGCTGGGATAAAATTTAATCTGATTCATTTATGCATGCAAACGGGAAGCTTTTATTAGCATACATTCCTCAAAGAAAACAAATTACAGTTTCTGGAGATGTTCATCGTGAATTACCCTCTTGCAGCTTCCAGTAGCAAGTTTTCTTCTTTCCCCAGCTCCGCTTTATCTCCTTTCTAGCAACACATACTCAGACCAAAGAAAACAAAACTCCTGGAACAAACTCAGTGAACTGAAAGCATAGTAACAAGAGGCAGAGGGACCACAGCTGATTGGATCTTGACTGAGGTAATTCCAAAGCACTCGGAGAAAAAAAGGTTTTACCTAAAGATGATGAATAGTAACTCATAAAGATGATCAACATGAGACTTCAAAAAATACATCTTCACAAATACGGAGAAGTAGAAGAAAGCAGGTTGATTCCATTCCATGAGCATTTTGTTCTTCTTGCATTAAAAAAACCCTAAGCCAAGCCAAAATGAAATCTGACTGCACTCAGTTAGCCTTCACACCAACTGGTGTCCGCTGGAGAGAACACCAACAAGCATAAGCAAACGCAGAAGGAAACCACCAGCCACCAAACATGGGAACACCACATGCTAGGATGAAAGATGCGTTTCTAGCTTCATCTAAGTTATCAAGTTGTAAAAGTTTATGATAGAGAAGGCAGCATATATGTATTACAGTTCATGTGAATTATTAGATGACATCATTAGCTTTTGCTGTCAGATGGTGAAAGAGAGAAAAAGAAGGTGTGAAGAGAGGAATTTGGTCAGGTAGTTACAATGGTCACATTGAACAGAGAATACCAAGGCTCAAGGCCTGCTCCACCAAAACTTTCCATGTTCACACACAGAGAAATACGTCATTAGGCTGTCTGGATAACTTTAAAATAAATCCTCTGGCTTGCATGTGCTTTTGATCCCCAACCCTAACATAAGGGTATCATCTAGAGAAATACATCAAAACCATGAGACAGACACTCAAATACTAAAAATACATAAATAAATCCCTGCTAGGATGTATTAAGAATTCATTTCAATTTTAGTCAAGACAAATGCAAAGCAGTGGGAAAGCAAGCCTATGGGCATCAAAATTATCTCAGTACCAGAACTCAAGCTTGGACCCTCTCTGCAAAACCAGTTATTAAATGCTACTTCAACGTCCCTGACAGCCCCATCCTTCTGTAAGGATGCAGTGTGCAAGACCACACACGTAGCAGGACCAGCAAGCCAAAATGAAGTGGGCAGCCCATGCCAACCTTTTTGTCATGTGGACAACATGTTAGCACATTAAGCTGTGTTTTTCCATGCAGCTCCTGTGTTTAGGCTCCAAAACTGATCATTAGTGTGATAAATGAAATGAGTGGAAACTTTGGCTCGAAGAGCCCGAACTGCAGCAGCTCTACAGTCAGTCACTCTTCCTGATTTTTGGTTCATTAGTGAAATGAGAATATAAGAGGTCAAGTGAACATTCAGTTCATAATTAAGTGCCTGAATGACAAAGCTGTCTACTGGCTTGAGTGACGGAACATAGGGGTCTCATCTCAACCTGCTGTAGGCATCCAGACTACCTCTGCAATTGGCTTTTGTAATCAGTCTCAGCATAAAAGCGAAGGACTCAATATGCATGAAAAAAATTGGGATCCTGAATGAAAAAAAATTGTTCTAGAGCCATCTGTGGGATAGGCAATGAAACAATGTTCAGACCTCCCCCCAAATAAAAGGAAGTCAAGGACTTGAAAGGTATCCAAGATCTGACCGGTTGAAACAAAATCTGAGTATGACTTGCTGCATTAATTAGTTTACAAACAGTCTTGAGAGACAGATGGGTATCAGCTTTCCAGACCTCCCCAGCTACCTCTGGATCCCTCAGCACCTGAGGACAGTCCCTCTCAGTGACATCTGTCCAGGACTGGATGAGAAGCATGCACAGCCCTTCTCCTGCAGACACGGGATACCATCACCAGGGTCACAACTGCTTCCTGACTTCACAGTAGTGACAGTGGTGCGACCTCCAAGTTCTTAAATTAAAATAAACTCATGATGAGTGATACTGTCAACTGCAGCATTACAGACAAAGGATATTATAGCATCCCTTTGCTCTACGAGCAACCAAAACATGGTGCTTCCTCTTGATACACACAGTTTTTGAAGACAATTAAATCTCCTATCTTCTTTGATCCTTCTGATAAACACACAACATTTTAAAGTTTTGAAAGGCCAACACTGAATACATCAAAAAGACCATCTACCTTCAAAAGAAGAAATGCAGCTTAGCCAGCAAAAATTCATATTCTGTCTACTTTCAGTCAAGGTCAATAATCGTATTAACTTCTGGAAGAAGGCTAACCACAAGTAATTTTTAACCAACATTAGGTCCCTTAACAACCTTTTTCTTTATAATAGGCAGAAATGGAAAAACTCATGCACGAGTCCCTGTAACTTCAAATCACTCCTTGTCCTGTATCCACGGAGAACTTTAAAAAAAAAAAAAAAAAAAAAAGACAAAAAAACCCTGAGAGTAACAGGAACTAAATGTTGTTCAGTGGCATTAATCATCAGGGCCAGGAAGTCCCCTACCCAGCGTGGAACCTGAGAACAAGGACGGGGACTGAATGCTTCCCAGCCACTCTGAACAGTAATTGCTGGACTCACTCAGGATTTGTACCAGAAACAGGCCTACTGAGTACCTTGTCAAGAAGGGAAACTCAGTGGGAATTTTGTCTCTGAAAGCTTGTCTTGTCATTTGGGCAGGATTTTTATGATTCACCAATTTAAAGCATCACATGAAGGTGCTGGCTGCAGTCCCTCCTGCACTATCATGAGGTTTCTGAGGACCACACTCTGCCCCATTTGCCCACTTCTGTTTGCCCCAGATAGATTTACATTTCTTTCCTTATATATATCCCAGACAGTATTTCTGAAGTGGACATTTCATACGATGTTATTTATAAATACTGTATTAAGTTATAACTGCACTTTGTGTTCAACATGAACATCAGTAAGAGCCTGAAAGCTTTAACCACGTGTTCAGACACAGTCATATGAAGGATCAGTTTTTAACAGTTATCTTCGTTGGCACTGCTTTAATTTGTCATGGTGCCAGGACTCTCTTGCCCTTCCCATTTTTCACTGAGCCAAGAGAAGCATAATCAACCCTTAGTTGTGAACTACACTGACTGCATGTGCAAAACACCTATTGATATACATTAGGGGGTTCTTTGCAAAGACTAAAAAAAAATGGCCAAATACTTCTATCTGACCATTAGTGCACAACAGAAAGACAGCCTGTGCATGTAACCAGTCCCTGTGCTTTGGCAGCAATTCAGAGCTTCAGCTGGAGTCCCGTGAAATGGACAGTTCAGGCTGTGATATGGCTCTCGCAACTTACGAATAATGCATGGCCGCCTGATCATCGAGGGGTTTATTATGCTGTTATTTGGGTTTCTTGAAGAAAATGTACAAAAACCAGGCTGGAAGAATAAAAATGTAGCTTACCATAAGCACTTGAGAGTTAGAAGGCAATAGCAAGATTAGTGCACAAGAGACCTTTCACAGGTTTCAGAAGTGCTAATAACTGAATTACTCTGAGGGGACAGGTCCCAAATAGTACGACCTGCCATGTTAACACTGACAGTGATGGTAAGCTGGGTGGGGAGGGAGAAAATGCATGTAGGCAGTTTATTTGATTTTCTCCCCTGTAAATACCTTCTTCCTGGTGCAACATACAAACTGCTTTCTTTTAAGGGCTCTTTGTTAACTAGGAGACTGCAAATGCTGAGCCACTGCGAACAACAGCTGCTTCAGAGAGCTTCAGTCCCTCTCAGGGACAATCCTAGATGCAAAACCTAAATCTGAGCTTCCATTAAGCCTGGCTAAAACATGGAGCACCCACCCTGGGGGTCCCAGTATAAGAACAGGAGCACCATGGCATGCACCGCGATGGAGGTTAATTACACACTCAAGACTTGTTTCACAACCAGTTAACTGCAAGTCTTCAACCCAACCCAAATGCAAAACAGAAGACTGAGAAGTCCAGCTGCCCAGAAAGCCACAAACCCACCAGTAGAAACAAGCAGAATACGATTTACTGCCTTCAGACAAGATTTGGTCTTTTACTTAAAATCTCTGCGTACATTAAGGCCCTGGTGACATAATCTGATCTGGCTGGGCCATTTCATGGGTATGGGTAGAGCATCCTCAACTTTAGCAGGGCTCTGGATGGACTCAGATGTTTGGAGTATCACTGGAGTGAGTGAGGCAGCACCACAGCCTGCGGGATCTGCATTGCAGGGATGGGGTCTGGCTGGCAGGTAAATCTAAACACACCACTAAACAGCCATGTTTCCTGGTAATGGACACCGCGTGAGAGTAGAGGTTTCTTTGTCCAGCTTGGAGCTCTATGAAATGCACTCATCCCCCATCTTAATTAGGATAGGATGAAGATCCAAAGGGATACATGCATTAAAGACAGCAAGGACTGGAATATAAATGTTTCTATTTGAAATTAATCCGGTGACACCTATCTAGTTCGCATTTGTTTTGTAAACAACTAGAATTATACTACTGAAAGAGAAAGACTTAAAATCGCCATAACAAAGCAGATCAACAACACTGGTCAGGAAAGGTCTCATTTCTAACTATCAGCAGTAAAAGACGCTAACATAAAAAGTATAAAAAAATAGGGTAACTTGTCCATAGATTCAATGGATCTGAATTACACTGATATATATCAGGAGTATCTTTAAAGATACTACAGAATAAAATATGTTTTTATATATGTCTGAATTAGTGGAAAAAAAAGAATCCTTCAAAGTATTAAACTAATTCAACAATTATGTTTTGAATCACACCATCGATTAAATAATGGGCATAGAGATGAGTTATCTTTTAAGTGTATTTGATAGCACCTTTTCAGATTCAGTTGGATTTCTGGTTTTATAAAGAAATCCTCTCTGCTTGCAGGTTACATGTCCACAGGCATTCACTCTGTAGACATCCAGGTTGTTGCTAATACAAGCCTCCTTAGGAGATCCCGATTTAAACTTGTGTTTGTGGCTATAAAGCCTCAAACTACAGCTAAAATATAGCTCAGCTGTTTGCACAGAAATATGCAGCAATTATAATGAAGTAAAATCCATCCTGCAATCCTCCACCTACAGTCTCTGTATTTAACTGGTTGGGGAGAGATAAAAATAGAATAGTAGGTAAAAAGACATGTAGAAAAAGACTTACTTCTTAAGAGGTGTTGTAATGCCCTTCATCACCCCAGCACTGACACAGATGTGAGTGCTTATCTGGTAATTTCTTCTCCTGAATACATAATTTTGACAATCTTTTTGACTTCTACATGACAAGACAGATAAGATTTGGCTCTTCCCCTTTAGACATATGCCCTTAACAATCATTCTGCAACAACAGTAGGTTTAAACGGCTTAGGACTTAAATAAATAATGTTTAAATGGACATGGACAAGCCAAAATGCCCAAGGTTGCTTCTTTTAGTCCAATAGAAAGCTGTCTTTATAACAGAAACAGGAAAACAAGTCATCCCTTTGTAATATTTTCAAAGTAAATGCTACACATACTTCAGGATGCAAGTGACATAACCTTGAAATTGTCTTTAGGAGAAAGAAAATTGTTTGAATTTCTGTCCAAGCTGAGTGGACAAAACAAAAAACAAGCAGGAGAAACTATGAGAGGTACATTATATTTTTCAATTGGCGCTAGTTTTAACACAATGTTCTGAACACTGTCATTTTTATGCTAATGCCATTCAACTTCAGGCAAGTGATATGGTCTGAGATGTCACCAGCTCTACTGACGCTGAGGCTGATCAGTGCTTGAACAACAGCTCACCAAGGAAAGACAGAGAAGGTGATGTTGGCCAGTGACAGCAGATCAACCCCATGCCTCGAGTCAGGTCCATGTTTGGATGCCAAATACAGTCAGTCTCTCTCACAATGAAGCGTTAATACGCAGGTGTAAGGGTTCATCTGACTGTGGAGCTACTGGGCATGATTTGAATTCGGTGTAATTTCATCCATGCAAAGGGACAGAGAGCCCAGACTTCTAATTTGTTAGAGAAATTAGGCATTGACCTTGTTAAAACTGCATGCTGAAACATGCAATCTGTACTTTGCCTTACCTCTCACTGCTCCTTTATTTCACTGCCAGGGTTTCCTATGTCTGGAGCAGGTAAGTCTTCCTTCCATTGCTGACAAATACTGTCAGGTATGAGAGCTCCCTTACAAAGACCATCCCCACCAGAAGACTTGTGTTTCCAGCACAATCTTTGGTTTCTTATACCTGGATCTGAATCTTTATTTTGGGTGTTCACACTTGTAACTCTCAGGCCTATTTAACTTTACTTTTATATATATATAATAGGATCGCTTTGTGGTTCCACAGGGCTTTGTCTAAGGTTCTCCAGGCAATTTAATCTTTCCAAATCTACAAAGAGCTCCACTGAAATGAACATGTCTACAGACAGAATGAAATCCTGCTGAATATGGTGACAAGCTATGGAAGAGTTAAAGTAATGAACAGTTACAGCACCTTACTGTTGTCAGAATGAATGGATACATTAAAAAAGGTTTCCTTCTATTTGTAAAATTTCCATGTGTTTGAAAGGCATGTCAAACTATAGCAGACAAGTTGAATGCTGCTGTATCTTGTAATTAAAAAAAAATTATTACTCTCTGTAGTTAAGTGCAAAAGTCATAAGAATTATGCTTCATACATAAATGGGTAAACAAAAATACAGAGAGAAACATTTTCAAGAATGACTACAGCACCTGCCTTTGGCTGTCCATCAGAGATCTCTAAGCCCCACAAAATAAAGACATGCCAATACTCTCACTGCCAGAATTAACTTTTATGAGTTAAGCATCTGTATTACCTCTTATGACATAGGCTTCAGGACCTGTTACCTCAAAGGAAGCTGAGGTTCATATCAGTGACAACTAGAGTTACTACCGTCGAAAGCTTATAAAATCCAGATCTTAAGGATCCAAATGGGAAGACATACAAAATCAGAGAGCGCTGGGAGTTTATGACCAAGTGATTCACGCAAAGGTACAAACTAGGGCAAGGACAGGGAACCAATGGGGCTGGTATTGTTCAGTTTATTTCTTCCAGACCATCACTACTTTTGGTTTTTTTTGTTGTTTCTGACAACGCTACAATATATTCCTGTGTAGCCCTTCAAATATGTTCGAAGGCCATGCAAGCCTCAGCAGAGCAAGCCTAAGACTCAGGAAAGTATTTAAATCTACTGAAATCAAGGAATAAACATCTACAGATTTCTGTGGATTCTGAATCAAACCCTGAGTGAGTAGCGAAAGAGTAGCTGGACTTCGGGCTCATCTAGTCCTCTGACAGAAGAATGGTAGAGCTCTACCATCCCAGCCCATGTACTCTATTATAAATATACGAAATGAACATTCAAACCATAATTGTTTTTAAATGGTGGTAACAGCATTTGTTTGACAGAGATGGACAAAACATCTGACTGCACAAGTATTCATCTCCACATATTTCATTCCAAGGAATGTGAGGAAAGATACATACTACTAAATATACATTTGGACTATTGCAAAGCACAGGACCAAAATATGATCTAAAAGAGAGTAATTCCTGCTGAGGATGTTGCCTCTTTCTAGTGAGTGCAATTCACCACACGAGTATATTTTTGATGATCCTAAATCAAGCTTCCAGTAGGGAAGATTTTAAAATATTCTTGTGTTGTAACAAAATGTTCCCGCTGGTGTTATAATGAAAGAAAGAAAGAAAGAAAAGAAAAAAACCACCTCCTGGCAGGAAATTAATTATTGAGCATTCCACTGCTTGATGATGTGCTCCTACATTCTGTGCAGGCTTTCCATTTTTCTCTTTCAGTATGTGCAGAAATTCACTATGGAGAATATACAAACAGAACAAAGAGAACACGAATATCAGTTTATTAAATGCATTTAGAAACTGAACAGACCTGGAGTGAGGAATTTGGTTTGTGCACCACCACACCTAGTGCTTATTCCCTCTTTACATTCCCCTCTCCTCCATCAGATTGTCACTTTTGCTTCTGTTCTCTGTTGAGAACGGAAGCAGCACGCCTGGCTTTTAGCATCACTTACCTGCAACATCTTTGAACTACCACTTCCTTGATTGAAAAAATAAAATGGAAAATCTCAGACCTTGATGGAAAGGGAAAATAAAAGCTCATCGTCATATGCCTCTGTCTAAATATCCAGATGTAATTCCATTTTTAAAACCATCCTTTTTCTCCCCTATGTCCAGTCCATTTAGCAAATTTCACCCCTGGCTGTCAGTTTTAGCTTCCGTGTGAAAAAGCTGAAAACACCATGCGTGCCATAATTTCACCCATCAGTTATGTGACAGAATTTATAGTTCCTGAGGCTACTTCTGCACCCAGAACATGCACCTTGAACAACTCCTGAATTCAGTGGGATCATACCACTGCAAAAGCATCCCCACGACAGCAGACACTTCCCAGTAACCAGCATCCTGGATCCTTCCTGGATGTGGAACTACCAAACTAGAGAGGGAAGGTGCAACAGACTGAAACAGCATATGCCATCTTCAAATAGTATTTTACGTCAGCAGTGCTCTATAACTTAGCTAAGACATGATGAAGAACTGTTCAAGAGAAATGAATAATTTTAGCTTTTAAAAAAGGAGACAGAAAGGGTATGGAAAACTGCTACAACAGATGGCTGTATCATGCCTGCAGAAACTTAAAATACCAGCTAGGCTGCTCAGGTGCTAGTTGGTACCATTTCTCATGATCATCACCACTTGGGCTCATCTCCTTGGGCTCTTCCATCGGCTGCTGGGCAGGATGGCTCAGACACAGCATGACAGTAATACCTCTATCTGCCTTTCAGACCTGAAAGACTTCATATTTGTCTGGCTCCGTGCATCAGCAGACGTCTCCATCTCTGCACGCAGACGTGCCAGTGTTTTCATGTGTTGCTCTTGGCTGCAAATATTTAGCTGCTGCCTCCCGTCCTCTCCTTAAAACGTACTCCCTCTTGGGTCTATATTCATATCATGGGACCCCCAGAGACAGTGAAGCACTTTCACATTTGTAAAATGTCCCACTGAAAAGAAGCGTTCCGAAATGAGACAAACCATCAACTTCGTAACACCTACCCTAAACACAGCTGGTCTTGCAAAAGAGCACTGTAGGAGCAGGAGATGCAGCAGCAGATGGGGACCCTCACCACCCGAGGTCCTTCATGTGGCCCTGAGCAGCAGTGCCCTGCAGGAGCTCTGCTGGTGCTGCTGGAAATTCTGCATCATCCTCAGCTAGTTTTTCCATCCTAGACTCGTGACTTTCTACCACATCAAAACTGTTATTGATTCTGCAACTAATAGACAATGATACCAGTGGTGATTCAGATCACAGTGTTTTGAGAGGAGAGAATGAATTTTGAATTATAAAGCAGGAGCAAGTTTAATTACTACATATAAACATAGCACATCTGCTGCCATTTTACAAGAAACTATCCTGAAGTGAAGCACCATGCTTTGCCACTGAGCTCCTGAGTGACAAAAATCACACTCTCCCGAGTATCAGACACACCATCTGTAAAATGTTTTTCAACTCTAGAAGATAATGTGAGAACTATATGTTATAAATCATATATACTGTAAGTGATAGATATTATCACTTGCTTTGGAGCAGCACCTTAGAACAAATGCTTCTTCTCCCGTGTAAGAGCCCACATGGGGCACAAAACTTCTTAAACCCCTATATTTAGTTGTGCAAGCAAGGTGACAACTAATATATCTCTGAAAATTCCTCTTGTATGTTAAGAAGGGAACAGGATGGTTTTTTCATGAACATGTTATTCAAAGGAATTTGCCCTGTAGGATGACATTCTCCTACAGGACTATAGGAATTTTAGAGAAGGCTGTGTGCATCTGTATAAATGCATTTTAAGTGCCAGAAAGGGAAATGAGTTTAACTCCTTCTCACAAAAATGACTGAGAGGCAAAGCCAAAAATATATTACTCATTTTAAGAACAGATTTATTTCTATTCCTTCTCAAAAAATGCCCATGAATTAAGGATTAAACCTGGTTTAACTGCTACAGTTTTGAGCAACAAGAGATCAGAGGCAGGCCATCCATGCTAACACACACAATCAAAAGAGACAGAGACAGGAGTCAGAAATGTAGAATTAGACTGTAATGAGAGACTGTCAAAACCCAAGGGAAGTTCAACCTGGAATCAACAGCCCTGGCTGCACTCAAAATCTGAATTTCAGAGGTTATGATGATGTGGGTCAAAATGTTGTGGAGTGACCCCATCAGCAGTTAACTGCATTAATACAACATCAGAGCTGAAAGAATGGCTAATTTGAGTCTCTTTTCTGATAAATTATACATCTTCTGTAATCAAGCCAAACCAAAACTCATTTCCAGCAACTGCGCTGCCTCTGCCAATAGACAGTGCCTTAATATCATTATGCATAAACAGGAAGAGATAATGACCTATAATTCCAGTCTATTATTTTTATGGAACATGAAGATACATTGCAGTATAATGTGAGCTGTTGATTAAGATTGGTATGTTACATTAAACAAATTGTTCTCCCATAAACCACTGCTGCTGCTGCTTCTTTCATCGATTCTCTCTGTCCTTGCCAATCATGAGGAGTTAGCTGGTGAGGGGCAAACATAACTTCGAAGGAACTACTACACTGACACTGAACTACATTCAAACCTGGATATTTGCACCCTTTCCGCCAGCACAGCCTGTGGCAGAATAGAAGACCATCTCGTAGATGATTTATCCAAAAGCTCTGCCCACGCTTATTCAACAGTAGCTTATGAGAAGGTGCATTAAATTGAGCACGCAGATAGCCATCGGCTTCCCTTCAGATCGCGCCGACAGGGATCTAGAGCCGTATCCTGACTGCGGCCGAGCACCTCCGAATGCTCTAGGTCAGAGTGGCAGGGCGGGCTCTGCCCCCCAGCTTGCAGCTTGTGGGGCGCCTTTGCCAGGCTCCGTGGGGAACAAAAGGCAGAGCTCCCGTTACCCGCAGCGGCAGGGTGAGCCCCGGCACCCCTCGCTCCGCACCGCCCGGCCAGCGAGGTCCCTCCGAAAGGGTGCGAGGTGACCCGGAGCCTGCAGCCCCCCTCCCCGCCGGCCCTCAGGAGGAGGCTGTGGGTGGCAGTGTCCCCCCGGGGCGGGTCCGGGGCTGTGCCGCCGCCCTCCCC